>JAIUCV010003556.1:0-25045 GCA_026724425.1 Erythrophleum ivorense
ATATAAGATGAATTGTAATGTTTATGATATGTATGGATATGTTATGGATAAAAAATGATGTGGATGAGTTCACATGGTCCCTAAAGCTATGAATGATGTATATGGCTTTTCAATTATGCAAATTCTTATGGATGAAAATGCATGTTCCCTTGCAAATATGCACTAATATACCAAATATATGTTGGATTAGCCTATGTGACCATTGTGTAAGGGCTAAAAGGTTATGGTATTATAACTATTGTCGAATAATTATAAATAACTTGGTTGTAAGGTAAATTTACGAATAGTGGTACAACCAAAATCATCTCCCACGGAAATGGATTCCAATTACCAAAGAGAGTTTCCAAAATGTCAAATGCAACTTAAAAACTAAAAATTATAGAAATCAATTAGGGGTTTAATGACTAAAATTAAAAGCAATTCAAGAAGTAAAATAAAACTAATATCTAGAATCAATCGAAGTGACAACAATTAAGCAAATGAGTATAGCTAGTCTTGAGTGAATTCTTTGAAACTTGATTCTCATTATCCAAATTAAATTTCACTAAGAGCTAGACCTAATCTTCTTTAATGTATTCTTAATTAATTTCCTCATGTGACCACTTAAGATGCAAGAAATTAGCAAATTAATGATTTTTGAAACCTCAAGATTATACTAACTTGTTAATCCTTGAATTAAGCTCCTTGAGCACACCAAAACAAAGATCAATTACTTTTTTATAGGTTCTGCACTTTCATTCTAGATGCCTAATTAACTAATCAAACATCAAGATTCATCAAATGAACAATTAAGCATAAAATTCCATCAAAATTACCCAATAACAATTGCAATAATAAAGTTAAAAATTTAGAGGAAAAACAGAATAAAATGTACAACCATTAAACAAAACAATTAATCCCCAATTCATTCTCTAAAATGTCAATCGAATAACTCAACAAATCCAAGAATTCAATCCAAAATTTTAGCCATAATTCTCAAGTAATTACCAGCTAAACCTAGACTTATAAAACTAGAAAATTGCAACATTAAAAGGAGAAGAAAATTAGCTAATTCTTGGAGCATTTGTCTTGGATTCAAATATGCATTTCAAAGCCTTCATCCCAAGCTAACTACATGGTGGATTCAAGGTTCCATTGGAGAGAATTGATAGAGGAAATGGTGGTAATGATCTTTGGCCATAGAGCTTCATGAATAGGGAGTGGATGATGATTCTCCTATAATGTGTTACTCCCTTCTAGAACCCTAAACCTAAGACTCTTCCTTCATTCCCCTCACATTCTAGCCCTCCTAAAACCCTAAACCTATGATCCCCTTCCCTTCACACATTCTTCTTTTTTCTAAATCAGCATTAGTGGTCTCATGTGTCACTCCATTTTTCCCTCTATACCCAAGACCAAATCACATTCTGCGCCGCCCCTTTACACGATCCTCCTATCATGTGAATGTGTGTAGGCCCTCTCCTCCATCTCAACCCATGTGTGTCAATTGGTGCGTATTGTAATACCATATATTTCTAGCATGCTTTCGATCATTTCTAAGTCTCACATGATCAATTGAACAAAAGGGAATGGAAAATGACATTAAAATAATGCCTTATTTCGCGTTACGTCGCGTATAAAAATTTCATTCGGTGTCACACGAACCATATGAGCTCATACAACACATTCTCATATTTAATTACACACATACAACTCATTTTCATAACCAAAGTTGGCCCCTAACTCATGGAACTTAAAGGGGACCATCAAATTCACACTCTTATTTTCGGCCAGAATTTCAGTTTTTCTGTCACAACTTCAGAAATTCATAACTAAATCTAAAAAAAAACAAATTTACCATTACAGAAAGCTATATATGTCTATCCCATGATAAAAATAGTTTCAGCTCATGAATCATTAAGGGGAGAACAATTGACATCTGAAAACCCACTGGGGTTGCTGCTGTCTGGGCCACTGGTTTAGTTTACTGATAGGAAGTTTCAAAATTTGTAACTAATTCTAGAAAAATTGAAACTATTTATTCTTGGCCATTCTAGAAAGCTACACATATCTAATTTATTCTAAAAATATGTCTAGGCCATGAAACATAACACAGAAAATGTTTGACATGAGAAAAGGGGTTAAGGTTCGGACAATTACTGGTACTGATGTAAGTGTCTGCTATGAACTTCGAAAATGTCCAATTAATTCCACAAAAATCCAATCTATGCAAATAATACCAATTTGGAAATCTATGAATGTTAAATTTATGGTGAAAATAGACTCAGACCAGAGAAAGCACGCTTAGCTATCCAAATTCAATGGAATAGTGACTCAGGTCATGTTGAGCTACTACTACTGTCCCAGAAATTCAAAAACTCATATCTCTCAGCTCAGACCTCAAAATGAGGTGCTTCTAGTTGCTACAAGTCACTGTGAATACCTAGTTTCTAACTATAAAATTTAGTAGCCATTGGACCACGTTTACCCCTCGGATGACACAATTTCAAAACTGACCAAATGAACAGTACTAGTGCAAATCCGAAATTCTGATACCAACTTTGAAAAATCATAGAAAATTCCATAGACCTCCAAATGACCTTATCTTTGGCTTCCCAAAAAGCTCTAGGCAAGATCTACTTGCATGAAAAATTCCAAGTCAAGAAGAGGTCATTTGGTCAGATTTTTCCATAGCTCAAGCTTATGGCAATTTTGGTCCCAACAAGAGGCAACTTTGGTTCATATGAGTCATCCATGGTTCCACACACATTTGAGCAACTTAGAAAGCATAAATATAGCATAAATAAGTCCCTCATAAGGTCTGAACTCTCATGTAACTTAAATTCACCATGTCACTTCCATAAACATACATACACAAATGGGCTCCCAAATGATCAAAATACATAATTCTACTCATTAGACTCTATTCTTGATACATGCACTAACTTTACATAGTTTTACACTTGTTCAAAGTGTCATGACTCAAAAATAACATTTACATATCTACTTTTATATTCTAGTCATCATAGTATATCAAAATAGAAAGGTTTGCCAAGAGATGGAGATTTAGGCTCCTTGGCTTCCATCCTTTGGATCTTGAACTCTACCTAGATCATATGAGATGAGAGAAAGGAGGGGGTGAGATTCATTGAATCTCAATAGCTCATATACTGATTCAATCACATTTTCAAGGCATATAACATATCAAGGGTACAAGTATGCAACTACTCAATCGATGAAGCATTCAATTTCCACATTTCTATGTCACAAACACATGTCAAGAATAAGAATGAGTTCTAGGGACTTTTAGATTGGCCTCACCCCATTTCTAGGACTTTTGAATTGCCTCACTCTTAGTTCTTGGGACTTTTGACTTAGCCTCACCCACCCAAGGGACTTTTGGCCTTGTCTCACCCATGCCATGAGACTTTTGGCATCTCCTCACCCACATTAATGAACTTTTGGCATTACCTCACCCTTATGAGCCATTTCCATCATTCAAAGACATTCAAGAAAGCATATTGGTACCAAAATAGCAACATAGCATCAAGTGGCATGTCTCAAACATATAAACATACACACAAGCACACAATGACACCATATGCAACAAGAAAATGCAATAAGAAAAGGTGGAGAGCTACCTTGGTGCAAATTCAAGCTTTACTTTGCTTGTTTCTTTTCCTTTTTGGTTCCACAAACACAAGAAGGTGGGGTTGGATTTCTTCGGCCTATTCATAATAAACAACACTAAATTATACTCTTGGAACAAATTATGACATCCAACTCACTTTTAAGACTACACTTTGGTCTATTTGTCACAATATGGTTCCATTAAGGACCTAATGAAGCAACTACCATAATTAACATTCTTGGTTCCATTCTCTTGCCATATTTAGACCTCTTGACCTCATTTAAGGTCCTTGAAGCCATCACACACTCACTTTCACAAACCTAGGTCCATGTTGCTTCATAAGGTTACATTATGGAAGCCATTGCCTCATCTCCCAACCTAAGGCTTCTAAATTTTTTCCAAGGGTTTCTCCTATCTTCTTTTATCTTAAAAACCCATGGAGTTTGGGATTTTTCCTTAATGGATAGGGCACTTGGGAGGCTCCCTAGGAGTCTTAGAAACTTAAACAAACACTCACATATGATGGGGAAGTCTTGAATCAACCCAGATTTTAATTTATGTTCAAGCACCCTACACTTTTCCAACTTGAGTTTTACTAGTTTTTCATGCATTTCTTTGGTATAATCCATCTTCCCATGCCTTAGTTTGATGGATTCTTTTGGATTATAAAATAGAAACTCTTCCTCTTCATGGTTCTGGTTGAGACATCCTACCATGGAAGAGGAGAAGGAGAAAAAGAAGCAACAAAGGGAGAGAAACTACCTTGCAATCAAGCTTCCTTTAAGAGCCCTTCCTCTTCCCTCTTTCTCCTCCTTAAATTTTGATTTTCCTCCTCTGATCTGGACCCAAATCGACACCAAAAAATACATTAAAACCATGGAAAGATGAAGCAAGAAGGGGAGGATGAAGTTTCAAGAGGAAAGAACATGAAAACCTTACACTTTCTCACCCTTTCTTTGGCTTTTCTTCCTCCAAAATTTTCTCCCTTTGTGTGCCTAAGACAGCAGCTCTATTTCTGAGTTTTGGGCAGAAGAAAGTCGGTTTAGAGAGGGGGGAGCTGAACGTGGCTTAAAAAGGGAGTTTGGAAGCTTCTTTTGTGCACTTTGTTTCCATTTTTACCCTTCCATAATGGCATTTTCGGTTTGACTTCGTTTTAGCTCCTTTTTGAGAACCTTCTTTTCCATCATAAAATTAAGATTCCCAATTTAATAAAATGCCTTTGGAATCACTCAAATTGGAGCTAAAACCTTCCTGAACGAACCGGTCAAAGTTTAGGTCAACCGATGCCGAAAAGAGTAGACCGGAGGGGCTTTACTAGTCCCGGGGCTTCCCATGGTTTTTGGGGCCTCTGAAAACCCTGGGCAACTCAAAATTTCCATTTAAAAAGCCCTCCTAGGTGTTTTTTCTAAAATTACACTTATTTATGAAAATGCCACTGGCCTTTCGGCAAATTTTTCGAATAACTCCAACCCTAGTTTTTGGGTAACTCAAGGCTCAAATCCTTGTTTTCTATTATTTAAAATTTTATTCAAATTTTATTTGGCCTTGAATCACTCATCCCAGGGAACTTGCTTTTCAAACTGGCCCGTTCCAACGATTGTACAACGTACACGTATAATCCATGTATATGTGGGAACTCAAGAGAGTGCTTAGAGGTGTTTATGTAACACCATAATACTTCTAGCCTTACTTTAGCCTTCCTCATATATTTGCAAGGATTCCACATCCTTAGCATGACAATTCTCGGAGAAAAAGCATTAAACGACACAATATTCCATGTCATGGGGAATTCAAATTTTTTTCTTTTGTACTCCATAGGCCCTGTGATTTCTCAAACATCAATGTCTACTCATAATCCATCTATACAAGCCATAAACATCATAAAACATCTCATGCAATTCATATTTGGAGCCCCACACATCAGAAAATGCATATTTATTTTTGGGCTCAAACTTCAGTTTTTTGTCACAGACTTTGAAAATTTATAATTAAATCTAGAAAAATCAAAATCCAACAAAACATAGCTTTCTGGAAATACTTGAATGTTAAATTTATGCTAAAAATACTTTTAGGCTATAAAAACATCATTTGGATCATAGTTGACTATTAAAAAGCATCACAGGTCTGGCTACCTAGACATTCTAATATAGTTTACTAATATGAACTTAAAAAATTCTTAACTAATTCCACTAAAATAAAAATTAAGTAAACCATACAATATGGAAAGCTAATGATGTGTAATTTAGGGGAAAAATAGCTCTAGATCTAGAAAATTAACGAAAATCGATGAAACAGTGCTTGGGGTTCTGCTGAGTTGCTAACAGTAAGTCCTAACTTCAAAAATGCATATCTCCCTCAATATAAATCTAAATGGGTGCTCTTTATGGATAGATTATAATGTTTAGTTTATACTTGTAAAATTTTAGAGCAATCAGAAATCATTTGGCCCATGAATGATAGAAGAGAAAAAACTGACCATATGAATAATGCATATGCCAAATCTAAAAATGTTCCTAACTTTGGAAATTCATAATTTATTCTCTAGAGCTCCAAATAATACAATTCTTGCTCTCAAAAAAGATCTAGATGAGACTTAGATTCATGACAAATTTTATGAGAAAATTCCTCCATTTGGTCAATTTATGGCGTAGGGTGCAAATGAGCTTTTTAAGTGTAACGAACATAATTTTTGTAAAACGATGAAATGAGCCGTATAAAAGCAAGTTTATTGAAATAAGCTAGATAATGTCCCAAAAAATTTGGATAGAGTCTAGGCTCTTGAAAATGATAATTCCAGGCTCAGACGAAAAGAAAAATGAAGCTAAGACGATGAAACAAATTGTGACAAAAACTGATGAAACATAATAGCATTTTTGTAAATAATTACACCTTTTAGAAAAAAACACAGAAGGGATTTTTAAATGAAAAATTTGACTTGCTCAGGGTTCTCAGAGAGTCCTAAAAATCATGGGAAGCCCTAGGACTAGTAAAACCCCTCTGGTGTACTTTTCCAATAGTGATGAACCCAAACTTGACAGATTTGTTTGAGAAGGTTTTAGCTTTAATTTGAGTGATTCAAAAGGCATTTTATTAAATTGGGAACCTAAATCTTATAATAGAAAAGACAGTTATAAAAAAGGAGTTAAAATGAAGCTGAAACAAAAATTTCATTATGAAAGGACAAAATTGAATTTTTTGAAAAAGTGAGTTTCTAAAATATTTTATAAGCTTCTTGACTCTTCCTCCTCTCATATAGCACGACTTTCTTCTACCCAAAATGCCAAAAAAATAAGCTCTCTCTTAGGCACACAAGGATGAGAGAAAGGAAGGAAGAAACCAAGAAAAAAGTAAGGAATTTTATGCTTCTCCTCCTTTTAATCTTATTCCTCTTCTTCTTAGCTCTCTTCCCATGATTTATTTGAGTGAATTGGTTTGTTTTTGGTTTAGAACTTAGAGGGGTAGCTCAAAAATTTTGAGGAGAGGCAAACCAAGAAGAAGAAACTTGAAAGCACACTTAAAATCTAGGTAATTACTTGTTGTTGTTGCTTCTTCTCCCTTGCTCTCCCTTTGTGTGTATTTCGGCCAAGAACAGAACCAAGAGAGGTGAGGATTTTTTGTCCAACAACAAGAGAGGAACTAGGGTTTTTAGACCCATGCAGAAGAGGAATATGGCAAGAAATTCTAAGGAAAACTAATAGAAATCAAGGTAGGAAAGTGTGGTGTTCTTTAGGATTTTATGAAATTTGATTTGATGTGAGTATTCCCTTAGGCATTTGAGTGTTTCCTTAAGCTCCTAAGACCTCTAGAAACCCTTCCAAGTGGCTTTCCCATCAGGAAAAAATAAAAAACCCCCATTCTTGTCCATAGGTTCTGCCAAACAGGTTCATGGGTTAGGGAGTGTTTTAAATTATTCTAGCCTTGGTTTGGGACTTTATATGATGTTAGAAGATGGGAGAAACTATTAGAAAAAAATAGGAGCTATAGATTGAGAGATGGGACAATAGTGTCCATAATGGTGCTTTGTGAAGCAATTTGATTCTAAGCTTGTGTAAATGATTGTGTGAGGGCTCCAAGGACTTTGAATGAGGCCAAGAGGCCTAGAAATGGAAAGAAATGGGAGCCTAGATCTTGAATTGTAAAGGTTGCTTCAATAGGTCATTTATAGAACCATTACGCCACTTATGAAACTAAATATGTGTTTAAGAGTGAGTTTAGTGTCTTGGTTTACTTCAAGTGTGTAATTGTGTGTGTGTTTATAGTGGTTTAGGTTAAGAGAACATCTAACCACCTAGGTGCACTTGTGAGGCCGAAAAGAGGGAAGGATAAGACAAAGTAAAGCTTGCATCAAGTTAAAGGTAGCTCTCCACTTCATCTCCTTGCATTCTTGTGCATGTGTATGTCTTTGTGTGCATGTATGTGTTTATGTGATTTAAAGACACGCCACTTGATGTTTTGAGTTTCCATTGGCACCATGTATGTTCTTGAATGGCTTTGGTTGTGAAATTGGCTCACAAGGGTGAGGTGATGCCAAAAGTCCCTTAGTATGGGTGAGGAAGTGCCAAAAGTCTCAAGGTATGGGAGACTAGGCCAAAAGTCTCTTGGATAGGTGAGGTTAAATCAAAAGTCCCTAGGCTAAGAGTGAGGTATATCCAAAAGTCTTAGAAAGGGGTAAAGCAAACCAAAAGTCCTTAGAGCTTCTTAATGGCTTGATTGTGAAAGTGTGGCTTGAAAATCTTGAAATTGTGCATTCATGATTCAGTAGCTTGTTTATTTGTACACTTGATGTATGTATGCCTTGAATGTATGTGTGAATGGGTGTGTGAGCTCTTGAGATTCTAGGAATCTCACTTCCTTTCCCTCTATCATCTTAAATGTCTAGGTGATGTTCAAGAAGTAAGGATTCAAGCCAAGGGTCTTGAGAAGCTACACTTTGACAATTATGTAGTTTTCCTTGTACCTAGATACCAAAGTGGATATGTACATGATATTTTTGAGTTGTAAACCATTGAACAAATGTAATATTATGTGTGAATGATGTATGAACATTGTATGGTGCCAAGACAATGAAAATGTAAAATTTGAACCCTTGTGTGCATACTTGGATACATGCATTCTTGAGTGTGGGATAGCCAAATTAAGATGTATGAGATTAGTACCATTTGGGTAGTTCATACAAGTCATATTCATGCTTTTAAACTTACCCAAGAGATGCCAAACCATTAAGGAAGCCATTTGGACAAAGTTGACATCTTGAAGGAGGCAAAATTGACCATATTGTGAAGCTATATCACTTTTTATCCACATGAGATCCTCTTAGTTTGAAATTTGGCATGCATCTAGAGCTTGTTGAGATCTTTTTGAGAAGTTAAAGTGGATATTATTTGGAGGTCTATGGAATTTTTTGTGAATTTTTGAAATTGGCAATTTTTTGGTTTTTGGTTAGTATACTGTTCATATAATTCAAATTTTGATCTCTGTCATTCTTAAGGCAAACGATGTCCAATTGTCATGAAATTTACAAGGAGAAACTGGGACCTTCCCAGCGACTTGTTTCAATTAAAAGCACCTCATTTGGATGTCTAGAGAGGGAGATATGAATTTTTGAAATTACTATTTTGTTCTAGTGCACCTCTAAACCTGTGTTATTGTTTGATTGACTTTCAGGACCTGAATGCTCTTGGATTGGTCTAGAACTATTTTTTTCCTCTAGTTAAAATCATTAGCTTTCCAAATTAGTATCAATTTCATGGATGGAGTTTTTTGGAATTAATTATAAATTTCCAAATTCTATATCAGTAAGTTATATATATTTCTAAATAGCTCAATCTCTCTGCCTTTTCTATTGTTAAACATGGTCTAGATGAGACTTTTGTAACTAGGAAATATTTTTAATGTAAAGTTAACATCTAGAGATTTTAGAAAGCTATGGTTGTATGATTTCTATTTTTCTAGATTTAATTTTGATTTTTCAAAGTTGCCTTTGAAATCTGCCAGAATGCTATCTGCGAGCTTAAGTGAAAATTTACAGGGTTTTTGACTTGAAAACCATGGATTGCTTGATATTTGAGTTAATTGTGATTTTTTACAATGATAAATGACTAGAGAATGTTGTTGAATAATCCACGGGGCCCATGTAATGCGAATTGAAAATTTTACCCCGGCATAACGCAATAAAGTGCATGATAATAGACTTTTTCTTAATAATTCCCTATGACATGCACATCATTATCTTGAATGGAAAGATATAATGAGAGGAAATATAAGGTATGACTTTAAGCACTAAAAGGGGTCAAAATGAAACAAAATACTTTCTTACCTTAGCCATGACCTCTTGAGCACGTGAGAAAGTTTAAATATAGCCTATTAAACTTGTCTAGAGTTTCGGAGGTTCGTCGATCACAAAACCACTACCCCCACTTGTTCATACACACAAGGTTTCACAAATCTATTAATGCATGCCAATGTCAAATACATTAAACCTTGTTCATAGGCTACCAATTCTCATACTACTTCACATATCCATGTATATACATATGTTCAAGTGTTTATAACATCATTATACATCATGAGATTATACCATTTGACAACAAAATGGGTTACAATACAAGCATTGAACAATTCTTTTGTCAATCTTCCTAGCCTTCAAGCTTGGTGACTTCCATTTCTTGGCTCCCTTGGTTCACCTAGGCAGTGTTAAGTAATGGGGAGGGAAGAGTGAGATTTTAGGAATCCCAATAGTCATTCTCTCTTTCAAAATATATAATGGATGCAATTTCAAGTATAAAATGCATACATGGCTATCTTAAATTATGAACATAGATAGATCTTTTTTTCCATTCAAGAAGTCACATGTAAGCACATAAGCTTACCAAGACAAGGGTTTAGCCTCACCCATTCCATTTGGGACTTTGGACTTGCCTCACCCATTTATAAAGGACTTTTGAGTAAGCCTCACTTTTTCTAGAGACTTTTGGCTTTGTCCTCACCAATTCTTAGTGACTTTTGGCTCATCCTCACCCTAGTTATAGGACTTTGGCTTCACCTTCATACAAGCCAAAGCATATTCATAAAGCATCTTCAAACACTTAAACAAGCATCATGGTACCATGGCATATGCATACATACTAGAAACATTTTTCATAGCTTAAACGTACACACACACATTCAAAGATAAGAAAACACCCACACAGTATGAGAAAAAGGAGAAAGAGCTATCTTGGAGGCACAATGCACACTTTTCTCGTGGATTCTTCCTCCTTCTTCTGGCCCACCATGAAACTTGAAGACACTAGGTTTTCTTGCCTAAACACATCAATGAGACATGCTTAGATCATTGGGATTAAGCTCTATCATTACCTACTCCTTATGGAAGCTTACTTGGTTCCAAGACTTCAATATGGTTCCAAAAAGCATCTAATGATGCACCTTAAGAAGTCATAATCTTGGCTCCTTTCTCTCCTTGAATCTATGATTCTTCACTCCATTCACACATTTATTTAAGGAACCTAACTATGGGTTGCTTCATTATACCTTATTATGGGACCTATGGTTCCATCCTCACATCCTAAGCTTTCTAAATTTTTTCCAAGGCTTCCTCTCATACTCTCATCATATGTGATACTAATCTAAGCTTAGAACATTTTAAAACACTCTCCAGCCCCATCATCTTGTCTTGGCCAAGACATAGAGTGCTATTAAAGTATATAGAGTTCCTAATCCTTCCTTGATGGAAGAGGTATCTGGAAGGCTTCTTAGGGGTCTTAAGAACTTAAACAATCACTCATATAGGCTAAGGAATTCTTGAATCATGTCAAATGTGTACAACACATTCTTAAATCCCTAGGTTTCCTATCTTGTAACTTCATAGTTCTTCCTTTGTTTTCTTTGCACCTTCTCCTTTCCCATACTCTAATTCATAAGTCTCACTCTTGGTTTAGGTCAGATTTTTCTTCCTCTTGGTGGTTCTCTATAAGGCCAAAATCATCTCTTAAGAAGTAAGAAGAAGAAAGCATGGAAAGCTAGGATATCTACCTTGATTCAAGCCTCTTCCACGAGTCTTCTCCTTTGATTTGTCCTCTTCCTTGAATTTCAACTCCTCCCCTTTGAATATGGCTCAAAATAGAATCAAACACCTTCAATAAATCCATGGAAAGAAAGAGGAGAAGTGGGAGAACAAGTTTGCTAAAGGAGAGACTAAGAAATTCCATGAATTTTCATACCTTTTGCCCTCTTTTTCTTCTTCTCTTTCTATATTCTATAGTGCACCCTTTCTTGCTGGTCTCTTTCCTAGTCTTAGGCAAAATAAGATTGACTAAATGAAGGAAAGAAGGGGACACACCATATAAGCAAGAAGGGATCAAAATTGTTCTAAAAAAATTCTGTTTGTCATATATACTCAGCCTTTTTGTTTCCACTTCATTTTAGTTTCTTTTTGAGAACCATCTTTTCCATCATAAAGTTTAGAACCTTTAAATTATAAAATGCCTTTGGAATCACTCAATTTAGAGCTAAAACCTTCTCAAATGAAAGGGTTAAAGTTTAGGTTTCCTATTACTAGAAAACATACATCAGAGGGGTTTAAACTATCACCAAGGTTCTTATGGTTTTTAGGACCACTAAAAATCTTGAACAACTCAATCTTTCCATTTAAAAATCCCTCCTTAGTGTTTTCTTAATCAAGTTTTGCTATAGCAAGATACACTGTAACACTATAATTTCATAGCTTATCTCATGCTATTGTCACGCTTTAATCCATGCATCTCACATAAGGAGCAAGAGAAAGCAATTAAAATAATGAATATTTTAGCATTGCATCATATATAAACTTTTCATTCAGTATCCCATGGACCATGTGAGTTCATGTATCATATTCTCATATTTAATTACATAGATACAACTCATTTTCATCCTAAAATTGGCCTAGAGCTTGTGCAAAGCAAGGGATACATTAAATCCATGGATATTATTTCAGCCAGAATTTCCCTTTCACTGTCACAAATTTTGAAAATCATAACTAATTCTTGAAACATCAAAATTATGCATTCTTTGTCATTCTGGAAAGCGATATATGTCTAATTTATAGAAATATGTCCAGATCATGAGACACCACACAGAAGATATTTGACATTCAAAAGGTACAGAGGGTTTAGCTGGCTACTGGTACTGTCACAACTTTCTGCTATAAACTTCGAAAATGTCCAATTAATTCCACAAAAATACAATCCATACAAATGATATGATTCTAAAAAGCTACACATGTTAGATAGAGGAAAAAATAACTTCAGACTAGTTTAGGCATATCCAGGTCTCGAAAACTAATCAAATAGTACTTGAGGTTAGTCTGAATGCCTGATACTCGCGCAAAATTTAAAAATTCATATCTCCCTCTCTAGATATCTATATGGGATGCTTCTAGTTGAAACAAGTCATTGGGAGTGTTTAGTTTCTCCTTATAAAATTTTATGGCAATTGGACATCATTTGCCCTTGAGTGGCAGAATTCATTTTAGACCAGTGTGAACAAGTACCATGAACTAAAATTAGAAATTTTTTTAACTTTGAAAATTCATCAAATATTCCATAGACATCCAAAATTCTGCACTTTAGCTTCTCAAAAAATTCTCAACAAGCTCTAAATGCATGCCAAATCTTAGATCAAGAAGAGTTCATTTGGACAAAAAGTGGTATAGATTTTAAATTGGTTAATTCTTGCTCCATACAAGTTATCAAAGTGTCCAAATGACTTCCCTTGATATTTGGCACCTCTTGGGCAAGTTTAAAAGCAGGAATATGACATATATGAACTGCCCAAATGGTCCCAAAGCTCATGCATCTCAATTTGGCTATTCCAGTTCCATTTATATATACATTTCCATAATGCAAAATTGCCATTACTGTCCAAAATAAGCATTTCCATGCATACAACTTGGCTCTCATTTTAACATGATACATAACATAATTATATATGTTCATAACATCATAGGATATATACAACCATATATTACATCATTTGCCATCTATGTTGTCTTAAAGAAGAATTTCCATGCACTTTGATGGTATACTCTTATCTTTAAGAGGTTGGCTTCCTTTCTTGTTCTCTTTGGTCCACCTAGCATGTTAGAACATTGATGAGGAGGAAATGAGATTCAAATAATCCCAATAGCTCATCTCCCTTTCAGTCACACATAAAAGATGCAAGACCAATCTTACAATGCATGCATGGGCATATTAACATGAGCAAACATTCAAGAAGTATTTTTAACATTTGAGCAAATCATACATAGCATACAAAGGCTTGACAAGCAAGTGGATTAGCCTCACCCATTCACTTATAGATTTTGGACTTGCCTTCCCATTTTTTAAGAGGGTTATTGGTTTAACTTTGCTCTTGGGAGTCAACCTCACTTTTGGGATGTAACACCATATATTTCGTAGCTCATTTCATGCTATTCTCATGCCTAAAGCCATGTCACTCACATAAGAGGCAAGAAAAAATGGCATTAAATATGCATTTTTTAGCGTTGCATCACGTATAAATTTGTATTAGGTGTCCCGTGGATCATGTAAGCTCAGGTATCACATTCTCATTTATTTACATAGATACAACTCATTTTCATCACCAAAATTGGCCTAGAACTCATGTATGGCAGGGAATACATAAAATTCATATATGCATTTGTTGGCTAGAATTTTCTCACTTCTGTCACAAATTTGGAAAATCATAAACTAATTCTAAAAAATTAAATCATGCATTCTTTACTATTTTGGAAATCTAAACATGTGTAATTTATTATAAAAATATGTCCAGACCATGAAACACAACATATAATATGTTTAATATTTGAAAAGGTCTAGAGGTCTGGCTGACTACTAGTACTATCACAGCTTTCTACTACAAAATTTTAAAAATATCCAATGAATTTCACAAAAATTTATTCTATGAAAATGATACTATTTGGAAATTTACCGATGTTAGATAGAGGAAAAAAATAACTTCAGACTAATTTAGCACATCTAGGTATTAAAAAGTAATCAACAAATAACTTGGGTCAGTCTAGAGGCCTGATACTGGATAAAAATTAAAAATTCATATCTCCCTATCTAGACATCAAATGGGATGCTTCTAGTTGCCACAAGTCACTGGAAATTTCTAGTTTCTTTGTATAAAATTTTGTGGCAATTGGACATCATTTTCCCCCTGAGTGATAGAATTTATTTTTAGACCAGCATGAATAGTAACATGACTAAAATTAGAATTTTTTTCAACGTTAAAAAATTCATCAAATATTTTATAGACCTCTAAAAATTCTGTACTTTAGCTTCCCAAAAAGCTCTCAATAAGTCTAATTATAATGCCAAATCCAAATCAAGAAGAGTTCATTTGGGCAAAAGTGGTATAGATTTATAATATAGTCAATTTTTGCTCCATATTGGGTACCAAAGTGTCCATATGATTTCCCTTGATGTTTGGCACCTCTTGGACAAGTACAAAAGTATGAGTATGACTTGTATGAGCAGCCCAATTAGTCCCAACCTCATGCATATCAATTTGGCCATTCCACTTCCATATATGCACTAATACATCAAATCATTCAAGAGCCAAACTTGCCATTACTTGACCAAAATGCATAGTTCCATACATATAACCTTAAATCTCATTTATACATGATACATTAGCATAATTACAAATGCTTATATGATTATATAACAATTTTATCAAAGGATTACATCATATGCCATGTGTATGGCTAAGAAAGAAGCAAACCAAGCATATTTAAACACTTTGATGTCAATCTTCTTCTCCTAGACTGTTTGGCCTCCATTACCTTGTTCAATTATTTCACCTAGCATGTTAAGGCATTGGAGAGGAGGAGATAAAATTCAAAGAATCCCAATAGCTCATCTCCCATTCAATTACACATAAAGCTGCAATACAAGTCTCACAAATACATGCTGGGGCATATTAACATGTGTAATCATTTAAGAAGCATTCTTGGCATTTGAAAAAAGTCATATATAACATACATAGGCTTGCCAAGTGAGTGGATTAGTCTCACCTATTTACTTGTGGATCTTCAACTTGCCTCACCTATTTCTTTAAGAGATTCTTAGACTCAACCTTACTCTTGGGAGTCAACCTCATTTTTGGGAGACTCTTTACTTTGTCACAACTAATTTTAAGGATTCTTGGCTCATCCTCACCATGGTTAGAGGGTTCTTGACTTCACCACACTCAAGACAACCAAAACAATCATCATAGATATCATTTAGAAACATAATACATCATCATGGTACCATGACATATAAAATCATGTTAGATTACTTTTCATGGCTTAAAATATATATACACATATTCAAGACAATGTAAGCACACATCTATGTATGAGAGAAGGTGAAGAAAGCTACCTTACATATATTCACACACTTTTCCTTGTACCCTTGAGTCCTCTCCCTTGACCTCACACACCCAAAAAGGTGGAGATCATTTCTCTTGAATTTCTTCTCCCTTCTTCAGCCTCACACACACAAAGGTATGAGAATGATTTCTCTTGGCCTAAAACACACAATTTATGGAAGCCAATTAGGTTCATAAAATTAATTCTAAGGTATACAACTTGCTTAGACTCTAACTTAACCTATAAGCCTCTTTAGGGTTCTAAAATGCACCTAATGAAGCAACACCTATCAAATAATTCTAGGCTCCATTCTTTCCTTTCAAATATGATTCTTGACTCCTTTTAAGCCTTTTGGAGTCTAAATATAGAGCCTAACCTACATGTTGCTTCTTTAGGTCATATATGGAACATATAAGGCCAACTCACTTTCTATGATTGTTAAATTTTTCCCAAGGCCTCCACTCATCATTAATCATCATATATGACTCAAAAGTGGGTTTGGAACAAATTAAAACTATCCCTAGGTACACAACCCATCTAGGTCAAGGCTATGCTTGAATTTGGCTTCTATGGGTTTATTTTATTTTCTAAAGGGAAGATGCACATGGGGGGACTTCTAGGATCTTAGAAATTCATTCAAACACTTATTTAAATCTAGGAATCATGATATGAAATCAAATTTTGTAAGGTTTACTTGAAACCCTAAAAATTATGTCTTGAATTTCCATGGTTATTATTATTTCTCTTTGCATATTCTTAATCTCCACATCCTTTTTCTTAAAAATCACCCTTGGTTTTACCTAAAATCCAAGCCCTTCTAAGACTTCTTGAGTGGGTGAAACATAGGAAGAAAGGGAGCAAGGGATAACAACTATGAAGAAGAAATTACCTTATTTTTCCTTATTTTCTCACTTTAATCTTGTCTTCTTTGGGCTCCTCTCTTCAAATTCGAATTTTTTCCTTAATTTCTCCCTTAAAACAATTTATGAATTTCATTATAATCATAGGAAATAAAGAAGAATGGAGGAGAAGAGGTTTGCAAGAGATAAAAGCATGAAAAACTAAGAAAATCCATACCTTTCTACCTTATTTTTCTTCTTCCTTCATCCTCCTCTTGTTATGACTCATCCCTTAGGGCTTTCTTCTGGTCTAGGGGTAGAAACAAGTAAAGCTAAATGAACGGGGAAGATAGGGCACCTCATATATATGTGTGGAGGAAGGAAGCTTTTCAAAAATTTCCATTTTACCCTTCATTCTTGGCATTTTGGTTTCTAATTAATTTTAGCTCTTTTTTTTAGAACCATCTTCTCTATTATATAATTTAGATTTCCAATTTAGTAAAATGCCTTTGGAATCACTCAAATCAAAGCTAAAACCTTTCCGAATGAATCTGTCAAAGTTTGGGTGCTTAAATATTGGAAAACATACACCGGAGGGGGTTTTAATTGTCCTGGGCCTTCCTATGATTTTCAGGGCCTCTGAGAACTATGAGGTACTCAAAATTTTCATTTAAAAAGTCCTTCTATGAGAATTCCAAAATTTACTCAAAATGACAAAAATGCTCTTACGTTTCGTTAACCTTTCGTTCAAATTTGTTTCTTCATTCTAGTTCCATTTTTTTTTTTTTCTGTTGAGCCTAAGATTCTCATTTTTAGGAGTCTAGAATGCTTTCTAAATTTTTGAAGACCTTAAATAGTCATTTCGGGGGACTTGCTTTGGTATCCGGGTGAATTTCATTCGTTTATGGAGAAACCATGTGTTACGTTTCTCTTTTTTCTCTTATTTTTAGAGAACTGGATATTACATTTCTCCCCCCTTAAATACATTTTTTTCTCAAAATTTGGGTATGCTTTCCTCTTACTCTTTTCTTTTCTAGTTAACTGCTATTTTCTTTCCCTTCTTTTTAGCTCTGTACGCTTTTCTCAATGATTTCACTTGTTCGAATTTTCTCTCAGCCAGGAAATTTGTCATTACTAGCCCTAATTAAGGCTCTATTGTTATAGAATACACGCTAGTTCTTCTCATAAGGGAAAGAAGTTCTGGCATTAGAAGCCTATCCTGGGAGAGCTTACTAGTCATATTTGATTAGTTTTAACCCGTTTGTAGGGGTTAACATTCTTTCCAGTGGACTTATTTATATATCTCGGGAGATGACTTATTTTATATCAAATCTCCTGTATCCTCTTCCAATGGCTTCTCATAAAGTCTCATCTTCTTTTCTGATCATTACAGCCATCGAAAGTTATTGTCTATCTGTTTACTTATTTACATGTACCGTCCATTGTTCATCTCTGCGTTCTTTCTTACTAGCTCATCCCATGATTACCATTCACATTTCTTTCCATCATAGGCCTCATATCTCAATTACTTGCTGGGATTACAGCTCCTTTGAGGAGTTTTTACGTTTAATGATCCTAATTTCTCAGTTACTAACATATTTACTTCTGTAAGCTGGACTTTTGTTACTCTCTTTGCTCACTTATAGTGGTATTTTATAGTCCCTCATCTCAACACTGATAGGCCTAACTATGTATCTCATACTGGCATTAAGAGCTATAACCACTAACTACTGCTAGGCTCTGGTGGGATGCTAGCTATACTCACAGTTTCGATCACTGGAGGCATACTGTACCACTTACGTCATGTTAAAAACTGCACCTCACCCCTTTCTAAATACATAGGCTAGCATATGGGGATCTTTCTATCCCTCGATTAGGGCAATATCTGCTGGGTAGTAGGTTGTCTAGCTCTAACTCTGGAAAGCTACTTTCTTACTTTCCTTATCCTATTTTGTGCTCATCTATCAAGAGATCTAGTTAATGGGTCTAACTATCTGAGTAAAGCCTTTATATCTCTGTGGCAACGATCTACTAGACTCAGAAGGTCTTTAGTCTTTGAGATAAAAGCTAGCTGAAACTGTATTGGTCTCTGAGACTAACTGCTCTGTAAAAGCTATCTCAGGCCGTCATCTCACCAGAGAACTATCATGCTATGACTAGGGCTCTCTGTAACTCTGTGGGATCTACTGTGACCCTTAGGTCTACTGCGACCTCTCAGAGCCCTGCTAGGGCCTATGCGACCCATTGTGCTATGCTAAGATCTATTGTGATCCATCTTTGGGAGACGTCAAAGCCTAGATCACTGTATCTGATAGTAAATAATGCTCACTAAGTCTAGTAACCATCACTCATAATAGTTAAGGCTAAACTCAAAGGTACAATCATGCTCTTTGTGCGCAGTGGGTTATGTGTTATCTAATTCTCTAGGATCTCATCATACTGATACTTAGGGAAACTCTTAATTTTCGTTCATCGCTCCTCATGGGATCCTCAGGTTCCCACTTCAACCCTTTTTCCTTACTTGGCTATCTTTTCTTACTGTAATGTACTCGATTATCTTTTTTTCTTATATACTGCAATTTCTGAATAAGCCCATGTCTGCTTTTGAGTGCCTTGGCACTAGGGCATCTCGCACATTAAGTGTAACTAACATTTCTAACAGGAGAAAGACTATGCACTGGTCCTTATTTATTTCATTTACATATACTATAAGGGACTCAGGCTATGCATACTGAATCTAAATATTCTCTACTGGGGATTCCTCTCTGTATGCTTTCTACTATTTTAGTATTCCTGGAATCCCTTTACTTCTCTTTTCTAACTTATCTTGTTCTTTATATAACTAGGATACATTTCAATTATTGGGACACTATGATGGTTGATGTTGTCGTTTACTACGTACTCAAGTCACATTACTATTAGGTTGACTAGGCCTAATATCATGTAGCCATTGTTGCAAGCAAACTATAACATCAAACACTAATACACGGGTGCCTTATGACTAAGCTTAAAGCCACTATTGCTATATATTGCCAGTTTCCTAATAATCTAAAGTATCCCTCTCTTACTTTCTCTATCTGCCCTATTCTCGAAGAGTGCTCAGAAAAAATAGGATTCTTTCTTTACTACATCCCGAGATCTCTCTACATTGCCAAACTATTTTTTTCTTTGGGCAGGATCATACTAGAAGGGCATCTATGCCAAGGACAAGTGTGCCTTCTAGAGTACTCAAGCGCATCAACTCAATACTTATTCTTAATCTGTTATGGCTTCGGCTTGAATATCATCATGTATTCTTTCTCTCTTTACCTTTCTTATCCTTTACTTCGATAAAGGATGCTTTACTACTAGTTGTCTCTGTACCAGTTCAGGTTACTTTATGCTTAAGAGCACCTACATTTTTTTCTGGGTTCCTTACTTGTTCACTTTCTGTAACATCAAGGGGGTCTAATTTCTCTTATACTCTTACTTTGCTCTTAATTAGATTGTCCTTCTGTAAAATAGATTTTATATTATGAAATCCCAGGAATTATATTCTATGGCGCTCTTGGCTTACACTATTTCTCTGCGCAATACAAGATTCACCTCCTGAGGCAGTCCCTAGCCCTTTCAAGCTTCACAAAGGGTGCTAAGGGACTAGCTATTCGTCTCAACTCATTTCTACATTGGATAAGAGCTAGGCTTCTTCTCTTTTTAATTTCTTTAACCTTATCCCCAGGGGCACAGTATACTGATTTAAGGTTCTACTAATCCATCTAGGACATGTACTCTTATTGTCTGGATTCTACCTCATTGGAAATTTATACTCTACTGGGTGCTTTAATCACTCACGTGCCTTAACCCTATATCATTTTCATATTAGGGAGCTCATCTGACTAGTTATTAGACCCCTATCTGTTTACCTCTCTGGGCTCAGTTTACTTATTTATTCATTACTAAAGTAAGGGTATCTCTTCTATGGCTAGTTTCTCAGCTTTTCCTCACTCCCTTATTACTGTACTTTACAAATCAAAAGGGGTCTAGCTAGGGGAATTTGCTAGCCACTATTGGGTGGTTTCCTGACTCAAGATGTCTTATCTTTCCTTTCTTGATCTAGGAAGAACTTTCACTGAGCCTTTCATTTACATATCTCACCTGGAACAATGCCACTGGTCATCTCCCCTAGGCTTTAGCTCATGCTTAGGCTGGGCTCACCATCTCATTGGACTTGTAGCTTACTATAAGCCCTATTGACTCATAAGCTCACAATAACTTAGTACTTTCTAAACTATCCCCATTCTCTTCTGGGCCTCTGTCACTAGGCTAATCATACTTATCTTTAGGTGTTACCTATGAGGTACACCTTTTGAGCCACTCACTGTATTCCTCGCTACTAGTAGCCTTACTTATGTTAATTTCAAGGCTACATTAACATCCTGTCATTCAGTGTCTTATAGGGTAGCACCCAAGGTTGGAGTCAACGCCTTAGAGGTGGGTCTCAACAACCTTATCATCCTGTGTTTAACTTTCTCTATGCTGAGCTTTTTTTCAGTCTCAACTACTAGGTCCACTGATTTTTTTTACTAACCATCTGTGACTATTTACTACTCTTTTTCTCTACTGATATTAGAGTTCCCACTTTCTATAGGTCAACTGATCCCTTATCAGTTCATTCTTCAAGTTGGCATGAATATGACTAACAAGGCATCATATTGCCATTCGCCATGGCTAACATATAATTGTTGCGGCTATTAGTTTCAGGTTCACTCTAGTCTCCTGTCTAAGTATTGGCCGCGGCTAACTCCTTAATTGGCCTCAGTAAGGAACTCTCTGGATTGCCTCGCTGCTTTATGGAATAACTGGTCGTGGCTAAGCAATAAATTGATCATGGCTAACGGCCTCTGATTGACTTACTTTTTCATGGATTGGAATTTCATCCTTTATAACTCCAACCCGAGCCTCATTGCCTCTATGCCTAGCCCGTCATGAAGCTAGAGGGTTCTACCTCTTGATTCATCCATACATAACTAGCTATTATCTTTGGACTATTAGGCTCTAAGGGATGTAGCTTGTAACTATACCTTTGGCCTGAGGAAATTAGGTTTTTAGGCTCTAAATTCATTAGACATTTGGGTGTTATGGCTAGGGGGAATTCTTTTTCTCACCTCCCCCTAAGCTAGTCCTACGCAGGCGTAGTTTCATCTCATATTGTGTTGCATCATTATTTATCGCTGCATTAAGCAGGACACCTCAGAATGGTCTGAGTATGATTAATAGGGAGAATTAGGCCTTATGTTGTCTCTCTAGCAAGCCTCTTCAAATTAACGAGATCATTCCTCATCGTTCATTTCTAGGGCTTGCTACTGATCCCGATGAGCTATCATATCTCATCAAGCTCCAACCGTTAGATCCCTTAGCTCTGCTCAAGCTATCCTAGAGGCTAACCTTTCTGGTATCCACTAGCTACTCGAAGACCATCATACAACTTACTCATCATGAACATAGCCACAAACTATTTTCACACACCTAAATTGTCTCATACAAGGCTCTTCATAGCTATACAAGTCCTTCACATGGCCCTAATGCTACATTCTTAAGCCAAATCCACTATGAGAGAGCTTGGAACTTGGGCTCTGATATCAATAAATGTAACACCATATATTTCTTAGCTCATTTCATGCTATTCCCATGCCTAAAGCCATGCCACTCACATAAGAGGCAAGAAAAATGATAATAAATAATAATTTCTTAGCGTTGCGTCATGTATAAAATTTTCATTTGGTATCTCGTGGACCATGTAAGCTTATGTATCACATTATCATATTTATTTACATAGATACAACTCATTTTCATCACCACTAGAGCTCGTGTATGGCAAGGGGATACATTAAAATTCATATATGTATTTTCGGCCAGAATTTTCTCACTTTTGTCACAAAATTTGAAAAAATCATAACTAATTCTAGAAAAATATAAATCATACATTATTTGACATTCTGGAAATCTAAACAGGCCTAATTTATGCTAAAAATATGTCCAGACCATGAAACATAACACAAAAGATGTTTGACATTCAAAAAAGTCTAGAGGTCTGGCTGGCTATTGGTACTATCACAACTTTCTGCTTCAAACTTCAAAAATGTCCAATTAATTCCAAACAAATCCAATCCATGCAAATGATACCAATCTAGAAAGCTACTGATCTTAGCTAGAGGGAACAAATAACTTTAGATCAGTTTAGGAACGTCCAAGTATAAAAAACTAATCAAATAGTACCTGGGTCAGTTTGGAGGTCTAATACTAGATAGAAACTTTAAAAATTCAAATCTCCCTATATAGGCATCCAAATAGGGTGCTTCTAATTGGTACAAGTCATTGGGAATGTCTAGTTTCTTTGTATAAAAATGGTGACAATTGGACATCATTTGCCCCATGAGTGATGGAATTTATTTCGGACTAGCATGAACAATAACATGACCAAAATCAAAATTTTTCCCAACTTTGAAAATTCATCAAATATTCTCTAGACCTCTAAAAATTCTACATTTTATCTTCTCAAAAGGATCTTAACAAGTTATAATTGTTTGTCAAATTTCAAATTAAGAAGAGCTCATTGGGCAAAAAGTGATGTAGGTTTCCAATATGGTCAATTTTTGCTCCATATAGGGTACCAAAGTGTCCAAATGATTTCCCTTAATGTTTGGTACCTCTTGGGCAAGTCTAAAAGCATGAGTATGACTTGTATGAGTTGCTCAAGTGGTCCCAAACCTCATGCATCTTAATTTGGCCATTCCACTTCCATATATGCACAATACATCAAAACCATTCAAGAGCCAAATTGCCATTACATGACCAAAATGTATATTTCCATACATATAACCTTAAATCTCATTTATACATGATACATTAGCATAATTACATATGCTCATATGATTACATAACAATTCATCAAAGCATTACATCATATGCCATGTGTATAGCTAAAAAGGAAGCAAAACTAGACATATTCAAATACTTTGATATCAATCTTCTTCTCCTAGACATGGTGGCCTCTATTACCCTTGCTCAATTGTTTCACCTAGCATGTTATGACATTAAAGAGGAGGGGATGAGATTCAAAGAATCCCAATAGCTCATCTCCCATTCAATCACAGATAAAGCATGTAATACAAGTCTCACAATGCATGCATGGGCATATTAACATGTACAATCATTTAAGAAATATTCTTAGCATTTAAAAAAAGTCATACATAGTGTACTTAGGCTTGCCAAGTAAGTGGATTAGCCTCACCCATTTATTTGTAGATCTTGGACTTGCCTCACCATTTCTTTAAGAGGTTCTTAGACTCAACTTTACTCTTTGCTGTCAACCTCACTTTTGGGAGACTCTTTACTTTGTCTCAACCAATCTTAAGGGTTCTTGGCTCATTCTCATCATAGTTAGAGGGTTCTTGGCTTCACCATACTCAAGCAAACCAAAGCAAGCTTCATAAATATTATTTAGAAATATACTACATCATCGTGATACATGGCATATAAAATTATGCTAGAATACTTTCATGGCTTAAAACATATATACATACATTCAATACAATGAAAGCACACATCTATGTATGAGAGAAGGTGGAGAGAGCTACCTTGCTTGCATTCACACACTTTTTCCTTGAACCTTGAGTTCTCTCCCTTGACCTTATCACTCAAAAAGGTAGAGATCATTTCTCTTGATTTCTTCTCCCTTCTTCGAGCTCACACACACAAAGGTGTGGGAATAATTTCTTTTGGCCTAAACACAATTTATAGAAGCCAATTAGGTCATAAAATTAATTCTAAGGTCACACAACTTGCTTAGACTTATAAACCCCTCTAGGGTTCTAAAAATGCACCTAATGAAGAAACACCAATCAAATAAATTCTAGACTCTATTCTTTTCTTTCAATATGATTCTTGACTCCTTTTAAGCCTCTTGGGGTCATCACACAATTAAAATAAAGAGTCTAACTACATGTTGCTTCTTTAGGTCATATTATAGAACATATAAGGCCAACTCACTTTCTATGATTTCTAAAATTTTTCCAAGGCCTTTACTCATCTTTACTCATCATATATGACTCAAAAGTGGGTTTGGAACAAATTAAATCTATCCCTAAGTACACAAACCCATCTAGCCTAAGGCTATGCTTAATTTGGCTTCCATGGAGTTTGCTTTGTTTTCTCAAGGGGGAT
>JAIUCV010003557.1:0-25022 GCA_026724425.1 Erythrophleum ivorense
ACCTTACTATCCTTGTGTCTAAAAGTTTTTAACGTTGAGTTCTTTCTCAATCTCATCTGCTAAGCCCACTGATTTCTTACTAATCTTCCATGACTATTCACTACTCTTTTTCTCTACCAATACTAGGGGTTCCCGCTCTTTGTGGATCGACTGATCCCTTATTAGTTTATTCCTTAAGTTGGCCTGAATATGACTAACAAGGCATTCATACTACTGTTTGTCGCAACTAGCACATCATTCACCACGGCTAATTAGCCTTGGGTTTACCTTAGTTTCCTATCTGGGTATTGGTCGTGCTGAGGAATCCTCTGGATTACCTTGTTGGTTCTTAGAATAATTAACTATGACTAAGCAGTTAATTGGCTGGGGCTAACGACCTCTAATTGGCTTGCTTTTTCATGGATTGAAATTTCATCTTTAGCTACCAACTCGAGCCTTATTACCTCTATATCAAGCCCATCATCAAGCTAGAGGGTTCTATTTCTTGCTTTATTCATGCATAACTAGCTATCACCTTTAGGCTATCGGGCTCTAAGGGGTGTAGCTTGTAACTTAAACCTTTAGCCTGAGGGAATTAACCTCTTGGGCTCTAAAACTTATCTAGACATTTGGGTGTTATGGCTAAGGGGGAAATTCTTTTCTCACTTTCCCTCTAAACTAGTCTTGTGCAGCCGCAGTCTTATCTCACATGACACTGCATCACTACTTGTCTCTGCATTACACAGGACATCTCAGAATGGTTTGAGTATGACTACCAGAGAGAATTAGGCCTCACATGCTCTCTCTAGCAAGCCTCTTCATATTAACAAGATCATTTCTCATCGTTCATGCCTACGGCTTGCCACTGATCTTGGCGAGCTATCATATCTCATAGAGCTCCAATCGTCGAATTAATTAGCTCTGCTCAAGCTTAGCTCTACTTAAGCTATTCTAGAGGCCAGCCTTTCTTGATGTCCACTAACTACTCCAAGACCATTCTACAACTCACTTATCATAAACATAGTCAAGAACTACTTCCACACACCCAAGATGTCTTATATAAGGCTTTTCATAGCTATACAAGTCCTTCATATAGCCCTAATGTTACATCCTTAAGCAAATCCACTCTAAGAGAGCCTGGAACTTTTCTCTTATACCAATAAATGTAACACCAAAAATTCTTAGCTCATTTCATGCTATTCTCATGCCTAAAACCATACTACTCACATAGGAGGCAAGAAAAATGCATTAAATAATGCATTTCTTAGTTGCGTCACGTGTAAAATTTTCATTTGGTGTCCTGTGGACCATGTGAAACTCATGTATCATATTCTCATATTTAATTACATGGATACAACTCATTTGCATCCCCAAAATTAGCCTAGAGCTCATGTATGGCAAGGAGATACATAAAATTCATGAATGCAATTTGGACCAGAATTTCCCTTTCTCTGTTACAAGCTTTGGAAAATCATAACTAATTTAAACAAATTGAAATTATTCATTATTTTCCATTTTTTAAAGCTACACATGTCTAATTTATGCTAAAAATATGTCCAGACCATGAGACACCATAAAGAAGACTTTTGGCATTCGAAAAATTGCAGAGGTCTGGCTGGCTACTGTACTATCACAAATTTCTACTATAAATTTCAAAAATATATAATTAATTTTGAAAAATTCCAATCTATGCAAATGATACCAATCTGGAAAGCTACAAATGTTAGCTAAAGGAGAAAAATAACTCCAGACCAATTGAGGCATTGCTAGACCTTGAAACCTGATCAAATAATATCTAAGGTCAGTTTGGGTGCTTGATACTGGGCAGAACTTTTAAAAATTCATATCTCCCACTTTAGGCATCCAAATGGGGTGCTTCTAGTTGGCATAAGTCATTGAGAATGTCTCATTTCTCTTTAAAAAATTTTGTGGCAATTGGATATCATTTGAGTCCTGAGTAATAGAAATAATTTTCAGACCAGTATGAACAGTAACAAGACCAAAATCAATTTTTTTCCCAAATTTGAAAATTCATCAAATATTCCCCAGGCCTTTAAAAATTTGTTCTTTACCTTCCTAAAAAGCTCTCAATAAGCTCTAATTGTATGCCAAATCTCAAATTAAGAAGAGCCCATTTGGATAAAAAGTTGTATAGGTTTCCAATACAGTCAATTTTTGCTCCATATAGGATACCAAAGTGTCCAAATGATTTCCCTTGATGTTTGGCACCTCTTGGGCAAGTCTAAACGCTTGATTATGACTTGTATGAGCTGCCCAAATGGTCCTAAATCTTATGCATCTCAATTTTCCCATCCCACTTGCATTTATAGATACACTTCATAATACAAAATTGCCATGACATGACTAAAATGTGCATTTCCATTCATACAACCTTAACTCTCAATTATACATGATACATTAACATAGTTATACATGTTCATAACATCATAGGACATATACAACCATTGATCACAATATTTTCCATTCATATGGCCTTAAAGTAACAAAATTCAAATACTTTTGTGCTTCTATTCTTTTGCTCTCTTAGTCTACCTAGCATGTTAGAACATTGGAGAGAAGGGAATGAGATTCAAAGAATCCCAATAGCTTATCTCCCATTCAATCATACATAAAGATGCAAAATAAGTCTTACAAATGCATGCATGGGCATATTGTTATGTGTAAATATTCAAGAAGCATTTTCAACATTTAAGCAAGTCATACATAGCATACAAAGGCTTGCCAAGTAAGTGGATAGCCTCACCCATTCACTTGTGGATTTTAGACTTGCCTCACTCATTCTTTAAGAGGTTCTTGGACTTAACCTTACTCTTGGGAGTCAACCTCACTTTTAGAAGACTCTTTACTTTGTCTCAACTAATTTTAAGAGTTATTAGCTCATTCTCACCATAGCTAAAGGTTCTTGGCCTCACCACACTCAAACAAACCAAAGCAAATATCATAAACATCATTTAGAAATATAATGCATCATCATGGTATCATAGCATATGAAATCATGCTAGAATACTTTTTATGGCTTAAAACACACATACACATATTCAAAGACAAGTAAAGCAAATAATCATGCATGAGACAAGGTGGAGAAAGCTACCTTGCTTGCATTTATACACTTTTTCCTTGAGTCTTGAATCCTTTTCCTTGACCTCACACACCTAAAAAGGTAGAAATCATTTCTCTTAGCCTAAACATAATTCATGGAAGCTAATTAGGTTCATGGAGTTAATTCTAAGGCCATACATATTCCTTAAACATTAACTTGATCTATAAACCCCATTATGGTTCCAATAATGCACCTAATGAAGTAACATCTATCAAATAAGTTCTAGGCTCCATTTTTTCCTTTCATATATGATTCTTGACTCCTTTTAAGCCTCTTGGAGTCATCACACAATTAAAATAAAGAGTCTGACTACATGTTGTTTTTTTAGGTCATATAATGGAACATATAAGGTCATCTCACTATCTATGGTTTCTAAATTTTTTCCAAGGCTTCCTCTCATACTCTCCCATCATACATGACACAAAACTAAGCTTGGAAGGAGTTAAGACTCTCCCTCAGTGCATGAACTCTCCTTGGCTGAAGCTATGCTTCCATATGGCACTAATGGAGTTGTTTTAATTTCTTTGATAGGAGAAGTATATGGGGGGCTCTCTTGGTGTTTAAGGAACTCATATATACTCTTAGGCAACTTAAACTACTAGGAAGCTTAATCTTAGACTAGGTGCAACCAAATCCCTAAATTCCATAACTTGCATTCTGAAACTCCCTTTTCAATTTTAGTTGTATATTCTTAATCCTCATGCTCCATAACCTTTGGTTCCATCAAGAACACATAAAGAAAACTATCCTCCTTACTTTCTCTCTCTAGACCTAAGCTTAAATGGCTTGGAAATATAAGATTTTGCAAGTGTTTTAAGTAAAATCTTACCTTAAAATAAAGCTCTCTTTGCATGGATTATTTTCCCCTGATTGATTTCTTGAAAAGAGTTCCTTTTTGGTTTGGGTTAGACCTGAATCTTTAAGTTTTCAAAAAGAGAAAACCACCTTTAGAGAGCTCTTAGAGAGAGGAATAACTTTTCTAACTAGCGCGAGATAAAATGGGGCCGTTTACTCACTTAAATATAAGCTTAAATTTCTTCTCTCTCTCTCCTCTTAATGTCACACCATTGCTATCCATTTTTCTACAAATGGAAGCTTGGAGAAGGTGATGAGGTGTAATCTGACTTAAAAAGCCTCTTTTATAATTTTTCAAAATGACCATTTTGCCCTTACGTGCCTATCTACTATGTTTAGGCTCATTTTAACTCCTTTTTGAGAATCTTCTTTTCCATCATAAAATTTAGATTCCCAATTAAATAAAATGCCTTTGGAATCACTCAAATCAGAGTTAAAACCTTCCCGAACAAATTAATCAAAGTTTGGGTCAGCCGACATTGGAAAACATCCATTGAAGGAGTTTTAACTGTCTCGGGGCTTCTCATGGGTTTCATGGCCTCTAAGAACCCTAGAGAACTCAAAATTTTCATCTAAAAAGCCCTCCTATGAGAATTCTAAAATTTTCTCAAAATGATGAAAATGCCCTTACATTTCATCAATCTTTCGTTATATTTTGTTTCTTCATTCCTTTTATTTAAGATTAGGATTCTCATTTTTAGGAGTCTAGAATGCTTCCCAAATTTTTTAGGACCTTAACTAATTCATTTAGAGAGACTTCCTTTTGTATTTGGTGAATTTTATTCGTTTACGAAGAAACTGTACATTACGTTTCTCGCGTTTTCTTTCATTTTCAGAGAACTGGATGTTACAGTCAACCTCACTTTTGAGAGACTCTTTACTTTGTTTCAACCATTTTTAAGGGTTCTTGGCTCATCCTTACCATGGCTAATGGTTCTTGGCCTCACCACACTTGAGCAAACCAAGGCAAATATCATAAACATCATTTGAAAAACATAATGCATCATCATGGTAACATGGAGTAAGGGCTCATGCTAGAACATTTCTTATGGCTTAAAATATATATACACACATTCAAAGACAAGTAAGGCAAATAATTATGCATAAGAGAAGGAGGAGTGAGCTACCTTGAACACAATTACACACTTTTTCTCTTGAATCCAAGCTCCCTCTTTCGGCCACACACACAAAATGGTGTAGAGATTATTTCTCTTGGCCTAAACACAATTTATAGAAGCTAATTAAGTTCATGGAATTAATTCTAAGGCCACACACATGCTTAGATACTAACTTGCCTATAAACCTCATTATAGTTCCATAATTGCACCAATGAAGTAACACCTCCCAAATAAACTCTAGGCTTCATTTTTTCCTTTCAAATATACTTCTTAGCTCCTTTTAAGCTTCTTGGAGTCATCACACAATCAAAACCAAGAGCCTAACTACATGTTATTTTTTTAGGTCATATTATGGAACATAAAGCACTAACTCATTCTCTAAACTTCCTAAATTTTTTCCAAGGCTTCTTATCATATTTATTCATTATATATGACTAAAAAATGGGCTTACAAAAATTTAAAACTTTTCCTAACTATAAGAACCTCTCTAGGCCGAGGTTATGGAGGAGTTAGGGCTTTATGGACTTTGCTTTGTTTCTTTAATGGAGGAAGCACATGGGGAGCCTTCTAGGGATCTTAAGAGCTCAATTAAACTCTTATTTAAGCCTAGGAATTATTGTACAAAGTTAGATTTACAAGGTGTACTTGAAACCCTAGAATTTGCATCTTGAAATCTAATGGTTTTTTGTTAATTCCCTTTGCATATTCTTAATCTCCATACCATTTTTTCTTAGATTCACCCTTGGTTCTGCCTAAAAATCAAATCTTCCTAGGGTTCCTTAGGTGAAGTGAAATGGAGAAGGAGGGGAACCAAAGGTAGCAACCATAGGAGGAGAAATTACCTTGTTTTCTTGCTTTTTCTCACTTGAATCTTGCTTTCTCCAAGCTCTTTTCTTCAAATCCAAAATTTCCCTTAAGTTTCTCCCCTTAAATCAAATTTGTAAACTTCATTTTAATCAAAGGAAACAAAGGAGAATGAAAGGGAGGAGATTTATATGAAAGAAAGCATGAAAAACTACAAGAAGCCATACCTTTTTGCCTTGATTTTTCTTCTACCTCTTCTTCCCTTGGTGTGCCACTCTCCTAGGGTTTTTCCTCTAGTTTTGGTCAGAACTATATGAGACTAAATGAAGGATAGAGTGGGGCACCTCATATATATAGGTGGAGGAGAATGGCTTTTTCAAAAATTTCTATTTTGCCCTTCATTTTTAGCATTTTCATTTCTCCTTCATTTTAGCTTCTTTTTGAGAATTTTCCTTTCCATTATAAAATTTAGGTTCCCAATTTAGAAAAATTCCTTTGGAATCACTCAAATAGGAGCTAAAACTTTCCTGAATGAATTTGTCAAAGTTCAAGCACACTGATATTGGAAAATGTCCACCGAAGGGGATTTAACCGTCCTGGGGCCTCTTATGGTTTTCAGGGCCTCTAAGAACCTCAAAGAACTTAAAATTTTTATTTAAAAAGCCTTCACGTGTGAATTTCAAAATTTGCTCAAAAGTACAAAAATGCCATTATGTTTCGTAAGATTCTTGTCAAAATTTGTTTCTTCATTCTAGCTTCATTTTTCCTTCTGTCTGAGGCTAGAATTCTCATTTTTTGGAGTCTAGAATGTTATTCAAATTTTTTGGGAACTTAACTAGTTTATTTCAAGGGACTTGCTTTGAGAATGCGCCCATTTCTATCATTTAACGAAAAATCGGATGTTACATATATGCCATGAATGTTGTAACACCTTCATTTCTAGCTCATACTCATCATAAGTACATACTCATATACATCTAGGAAGTCTAAGGTGAGATCTCCCTTCCTTAGATGCTTACACTTTCTTAGAGTTGCAATATGACTAAAAATTCATTTCGGGGTCATGTGGCCCATGTGAGCTCATACTATTCCCCATCATATTCAATTTCATTGTTACAACTCATTTATGTCATAAAAACATGCTCTTAGCCTATGGAAACTAAAAGTTGGTATGAATCATGCATGTCCATTTTCGGCAGACTTGGCCTCATTTCTAGGCAAAGTTTGGAAATTCATAACTAAATCTAGAAAAATTGGAAACATGCACTATTGGTCATTCTGGAAATCTTAGACTGTCTAATTTATGGGAAAAATATAGGCAAGTCATAAAATCCCAAACATAACCGTTTGACACGCGAAACCATTTGGAAGTCGGAGGGGCTCTGTTACTGTCACAGTTTACTGATATGAACTTCAAAAATTTCTAACTAATTACACAAAAATCCAATGCTTGCAAACGATATTACTATGGAAATATGTGGATGTTAAATAGAGAGGAAAAATATCTCCAGATCAGTTCATCAAGCTAAACTCCCAGAAACCGATGAAACAGTACCTCGGGTCTGGTGAGATGACTGATTCTGGGCTGGAACTTCGAAATTGCATATCTTTCTCTATAGACCTCCAAATGATGTGCTTCCAGTTCCTACAAGTCACTGTGACTATCTAGTTTCTGCCTATAAAATTTCGTAGTCATTGTACCACGTTTGCCCCTCAGACGACACCATTTCCCAACTGACCAAATGAACAGTGTATATACAAATCCGAATTTCTGATACCAACTTTGAAAAATCATAGAAAATTCTATAGACCTCCAAATGACTTGATATTTATCTTCCCAAAAATCTCTAGACAAGATCTAGTCACATGCCAAATTTCAAGGCAAGAAGAGGTCATTTGGTCAAACTTGGACATCATGGGCAAAATGACCACTTTCATGTATTGAATGAGGCTTTAAGAGTTCACATTTGCCCCTTCTACCACTAAGGCTCTATGAGCACGTGAGATAGCATCAATATAGGCTATCAAACATGGCTCAAGTGTCTAACAACTCATATTTTCAAAACTCACTCTCCCACACCAACACATACACTCATAGGAGAATGCTAAAATCATGCTTTTCATTGTCAATTTGCTACATCGTGCACCATGAATTCAATTCTCATATATATATATTGAATACATTCATTTACAAACATTCATAGATACTACATCATGTACATCATTAATTTACACTTCTTGACTTCACTACAAATTGATTACAAAAGGATCTTTTACAAGTCTTCACTAATCTCCTTAGCTTCAAGCTTGGTGGCTCCCATTTCTTGCCTCACTTGGTCCACCTAGCATGTTTGGATGGTGGAGAGGGGGAGTGAGATTCAAAGAATCTCAATAACTCATCTCTCATTCAATCATACACACATAACATGCAAATAAGTCTCACAATGTATGCATGGCATGTTAGCATATAAAATCATAAGAAAAGCATTTGCAACATTTGAATTGGCCATGCATAGAAGAAAAACATTCTCAACATATGAGTAGGCCATACATAACATACAAGAGCTTGCCAAGCAAATGGACTAGCCTCACCCACTCACTTGTGGATTTTAGACTTGCCTCACCTATTCTTAAGAGGTTCTTAGACTCAACCCTTACTCTTTGGGAGTCAACCTCACTTTTGGGAGACTCTTTACTTTGTCTCAACCAACTTGAGGGTTTTGGCTCATTCTCACCATGGCTAGAGGGTTATTGGCTTTTCCATACTCAAGCAAACCAAAACAATCACATAAAGCATCATTTCAATTCATAAGGTATCATCATGCTAACATACTTCTCATGGCTCAAATCATACATACACACAAGTAAGACAATGTAAGCACACAATTATGCATGAAAGAAGGGGGAGAGAGCTACCTTATTAGCTATTCATAACTTTCCTCTTCAATTTGTCTCCTCCCTTATTGCTTTCACAATTACCTCTAGATGGGAGTGCTTCTCTTGAGCCTAACCACACAAGAACATGGAATTACACTCTTAATACTTTATTCATGAAGCTAGGGATCTCTTTCTAGCAACCCTACTAAGCATATCAAGCTAGGGGTTTCTTTCTCTAACTAGAAATTCACCAATTCTCCTTCCTCTCTCTAGTTCTCAAGAAAGGAAGCAAGGAAGGAGTAAGCATATGTGACTCTTGGTCTTCTTCAAGAGGAGTTTTCTACTTTCCCTCCTCTAAACCAAGCTCAAAACATGGCTACTTTAACTACCAAAATCGTAGGAAAAGAGAGCACGGGGAGAAGAATAACATTCTAGGAGAAAAGCCATGAAATTCTTACCTTTTCTTGTTCTTCCTTCATCCTCTAGGCTTCTCTCTCTCTCCTCCGCCCTTTTCTCTGTCTTAGAGGGAGCTTAGGTCAGTTGGAAGAAGAAAGGAGGGATTGGGATGCTTTAATAAGTCAAATCCTCTTTTTTCTCACTTTTTCGGATTAACCCTCGCTATAACGAGCCATAACCCTTGCTACGGCGAGCTTGTATCTGTCCTAGACCCCTGCCTTCGCTATGGCATTCGCTACGGCAAGCAGCTCCTTAGATTTTGTATGGGATGCCCGTACTCGCTATAGCTAGAAGCATTTTCGCTATAGCGAGAAGGCACTCTCGCTATAGCTAGACCATTTCTCGCTATAGCGAATAGGTACATTCGCTATAGTAGGGCTGTAGCTAGCAGACTTAGAAAATTTTTAGCCTCTCAAAAATTTTCAACTTTTCTTTTCTTTTTCTTTTTCCTTCCTTTCTTTCTTCTCTCTTTTTCCTGGTTGTTACAAATGTGTGTGTGGATAGGTGTGTGAGCTATTGAGATTCTAGAAATCTCACTCTCTTCCCTTTCTCATCTTAAAATGTCTAAGTGGCACACAAGATGGGAGAAATGCAAGCCAAGGGCCTTGAAGAGCCATATTTGAACCATTATATAGTTTCTTTTGTGATGGAAATGTCAAAGTAAGCTTGTACATATTATTTTTTGAAGTGAGACCATGAACAAATGTAAAATGATGTATGGATATTATGTAGACTATATGTGACATTAAATCAATGTAAATGTGGATTTTGGGTAGTTGAATGCTTACTTGAAACATGTATTCTTGGATGTGGGATAGATAATTTAAGATGTATGGGGTTTGGGACCACTTGGGTAGTTCACACAAGTCATATTCATAATTTTAAACTTGCCCAAGAGGTGTCAAACATTAAAGAAGGCCAATTGAAAAAAGTTGGTACCTTATATAGAGAAAAAATGGCTATTTTGGTGAGTTATACCACTTTTTGTCCAAATGAACTCTTCTTGGTCTAAATTTTGGCATGCATCTAGAGCTTGTTAAGAAATTTTTGGGAAGTTAAAGTGCAAAATTTTTGGAGGTCTATAGAATATTTGAAGAATTTTTGAATTTGGCCAAAAAATCAGAAATTGCCATTGTTACTGTTCACCTAGTCTGAAATTTGTTTTTTATAATTCATGGGGCAAATGATGTCCAACTGCCACAAAAATGTATAGGGAAAAACTAGACCTTACCGGTGACTTGTAGCAATTAGAAGAACTTCATTTAGATGTCAAGAGAGGGAGATTTGGATTTTTGAAATTGCTATTTTGTTCCAGGTACACCTCCAGGCCCATGTTATTGTTTGATTGATTTTTAAAGTCTAAATGCTCTTGGATTGGTCTAGAATATTTTTTCCCTTTAGCTAACATATGTAGCTTTCCAAATTGGTATATATTGCATGAATTGGATATTTTTGGAAATAATTATAAATTTTCAAAAGTTATATCAGTAAGCTATATTAGATTTCTAGATAGCTCAACCTACCTATCTTTTCTATTATCAAACATGGTCCAAATGAGGTTTTCATGACTTCTAGAGATTTCCAAAAAGCTATCGTTTATATAATTTCGATTTTTCTACATTTAGTTATGATTTTTCAAAGTTGCCTTAAATTCTACCACCCTAGGTTTAAGTGAAGTTTTAAGATGTTTATGACTTATATATGTAACACCATAATTTTTAGCTCATCTCATAACATTCTTATGAATTACATCATTAAATCCATGAAGGAAGTAGAACAAGTCTATTAAAATAATGCATTCAATTGCATTGCGTTGAATATAAAAATTTCATTTAGTGTCACATGGACCGTATGAGCTCATACTATATATTTTCATATTTAATTATATCAATACTACTCATTTGAATCATAAAATGTAGCCCACAACTCATGGAAATCAAAGGAGAGCTCAAAATAATCAAGTGTATTTTTGGCCAGAATTAGCCCCTTTTCTAACTAAACTTTGAAAAATCATAACTAATTCTACAAAAATTGAAATCATACACTCTTGTCCATTCTAGAAAGCTACGGATGTCTACATCACAGTAAAAATATGCCCAAACCAGAACATCCATCACAGAGGGAGTTTGACATCCAAAAAAGTCTAGAGGTCAAACTGCTTCCTGATGCTATCATAGATTTCTGCAGCAAACTTTGAAAATGTCAATTAATTTCACAAAAATATAATCCATAAAAATAATACCAATATGAAAGTTGTAGATGTTAGCTAGAAGAAAAAAATATTTTCAGACTAGCTCAGGCAGCCCAGACCTCGAAATTTAATAGAACAGTAACTTAGGTTGGCTGAATTCCCTGATACTGGATAGAATGTTCAAAATTTCATATCTCCCTCTCTAGACTCCAAATGAGTTGCTTCCAGTTGACACCAGTCACTGTGAATGTATAGTTTCTCTATATAAAATTTTATGGCAATTGGACATCATTTGTGCCCTGTGTGACATTTCATTTTTGGACCAAATGAGTAGTACAATAGACCAAAATCAAAACAATTGTCAACTTTGAAAATTCATCAAATATTTGGTAGATCTCTAAAAATTATGATCTTTAGCTTCCCAAAAAGATCTCAACAAGCTCTAAATTTCTACCAAATATCAAATCAAGAAGAGCTCATTTTACTGAAAAGTGATATAGGGTTCTATTATGGTCATTTTTGGCTCCATATGGGGTACCAAAGTGACCAAATGGTTTTCCCTTGGCTTTAGTACCTTTTGGGCAAGTCTAGAAGCACATTTAGGACTTGTATGAGCTGCCCAAATGGTCCCAAACCTCATACATCTCATTTTGGCCTTTTCATCCACACTTATGCATATTTCAATAAAGCCATTCATGAAGCTATAATGCCATAACATACTCAATTTACATTCCATTATTCACATGACACATTCTTTTATTCCTACATCACATAATATCATAATTACATATGTCTCAAGGGTCATAGATGATTTGCAACAATAATATACATCATTAAGCATCACTATGGCTTTAAAAAGGCAAAGCGAGGCCTATTAGTGTCAATCTCTCTTCTTTAATGTGGTTAGCTCCCATTACCATGTTTACTTGGTCCACCTAGCATGTGAAATCATTGGAGAGGAGGGAATAAGATTCAAAGAATCCCAATAGCTCATCTCCCATTCAATCATACATAATATATGCAAAGCAAGCCTTAAAATTGCATGCATGGATATCATGGAAGCTATGAACATTCAAGAAGCAAGCTTAGCATGTAAATAAGTCATACAAGACATTCAAAAGCTCACTAAGTGTTTGGATTGGCCTCACACTTTTCCTCATGGATTTTGGATTTGCCTCATCCATTCTTTAAGAGATTCTTGGACTCAACCATACTCTTGGGATCCCACTTTGCTTTTGGGAAACTCTTTACTTTGTCTCAACCAATCTCAAGGGTTCTTGGCCTCTCCACACTCAAGCAAACTCAAACAAACATCATACATTCATTTGAAAACATAATATGTCATCATGAATCATGGTATATAAAATCATGCTAGTATACTTTTCATGGCTTGAAAATACATATACACATATTCTAAGACAAGCTAAACACACATCCATACATGAGAGAAGGTGGAAAGAGCTACCTTACATAGAATCACACACTTTTTCTCTTGAAATTCCCTCCCTTGCTTCAGCCACACACCCACAAACTGGGGGAGATGCTTTCTCTTGACCTAGACACATTTTATAGGAGCCAATTAGGTTCATGAAACAAATTCTAAAGCCACACAACTTGCTTAGACCCTAGGTTGTTCTATAAACTCCATTATGGTCCATAAATGCACCTAGTGAGGTAACACCCCTTAAGTAAATTCTAGGCTCTATTCTTTCCTTTCAAATATGATTCTTAACTCCTTTTAATCCTTTTGGAGTTATCACACAATTAAAATAAAGGGCCTATCATCATGTTATTTTTTTAGGTCATAATATGGAACCTAAAGCACTAACTCACTTTCTATGAGTTTAAAATTTTTTTTGAAGGCCTCTCCTCATATGCATTCATCATATATGACACAAAAATGAGCTTAAAAAAATTTAAAACTCTCCCTAACTACTCCATCCATGCTTGCCCGGGACATAGCCCTTTTTTGGCCTCCTTGGAATTCTTTTTGTTTTCTTGAAGGAAGAAGTATGTGGGGAGTATCTTGGGGATCTTAAGAACTCATTTAAACTCTTAATTAAACCTAGGAATCATCATATGAAATCATATTTTGGAAGGTGCACACAAAATCTTAGAATTTGCATCTTGAAATCTAATGGTGTTTTTGATAATTCCCTTTGCATATTCTTAATCTCCATACCCTTTTTCCTTAGATTCATGCTTGGTTCTGCCTAAAAATCATCCTATCCTAGGGTTTTCTCAAGTGGAGAGAAATAGTGAAGGAGGGAAACAAAGATGACAACCATAGGAAGAGAAGTTACTTTGTTTTCTTGCTTTTTCTCACTTGAATCTTGTGTTCTTTGAGCTCCTCTCTTCAAATCCAAATTTTCCCTTATATTTCTCACTTGAATCAGATTTATAAACTCCATTTAAATAAAAGGAAACTAAGGAGAAGGAAGGAAAGGAGGTGTGGATGAAGAAAAGCATGAAAAACCACCATGGAAACATACCTTCAAGCTTGAATTTCTCCTTCTTCTTCTTCCTCTTCTCTTGTGCGCCCAAACCTTAGCTTCCTTCTCTGAAATTATGTAAAAAATTCTGATTCCAAATGAGGAAGAAAGTGGGGCGCCACCTATATATAGGTGTAGGAAAATGACTTTTTCAAAAATTTTAATTTTGGCCTTCATACTTTGCATTTTTGTTTCTCTTATGTTTTAGCTCCTTTTTGAGAACCATCTTTTTCATTATAAAATTTAGGTTCCTAATTAAATAAAATGGTTTTAGAATCACTCAAATTAGAGCTAAAACCTTCCTGAACGAATCCGCTAAAGTTCAGGCACACTAACATTGGAAAACGTCCACCGGAGAAGTTGTAGTTGTCCCGAGGCTTTCCATGGTTGTCAGGGCCTCTAAGAATCCTAGAGAACTCAAAACTTTTATTTACAAAACCCTCCTATGTGAATTCCAAAATTTGCTCAAAATTACAAAAATACCATTACGTTTCATAAGCCTTTCGTAAGAAATTATTTCTTCATTCTAGCTCCATTTTTCTTTCCATCTGAGCCTGGGATTCTCATTTTTAGGAGTCTAGAATGCTTCCTAAATTTTTTAGGACCTTAACTATCTCATTTTTTTGGGACTTCCTTTTGTATCTGGTGAGTTTTATTCGTTAACAGAGAAACTGTACATTATGTTTCTCACATTTTCTTTCATTTTCAAAGAATCAGATGTTACAATATGGATGAAAAATAATTAGAGGATGTTTTTGGTGAGTTCATAGGATCCTGAAGACACAAAATGAAAAATTTATCGACTACGCAATGCTATTTAATTCATTATTTTAATGCATTTTCTTGGGATTTCTTTGAAGAATTGTATAATCCCACTTGCACATGAGAGGATCTATGTTAGAAATAATATGGTATTACATATTAGGTGGTGTATTGAGTGTTTTGAATTACCATTTGACCTTATAGGCCATCTTTTGCTATCTAAATGATGTGTGAAGTAATATAATGTGAGATTGCATTGGTGTGGTTAGTTTTGGAGTCCATGGAATACATAAGACAAAAACTCTGGAAGTTATGATGGTTATAAGTCTTAAAAGCTTAGCATTTTAGCTTAAAAAAGGTTGATGGGATTTAGAGAGTTATAAGTGAATTGGTTTATGTATTCTAAGGTTTGGGTGATAGTAAGGGATCAAGTTATAGCCAAAACCATGTGAGTCATAGCCAATTTCCTCCCAGGGAAATACAAACTAAAACTCACTATAGCATAAGTCAAAAATTTTAAGCTAGTAGAGTTATAGAATGTAATCTTGCCATGGTGAAACTTAGGAATTTTCTAGGTCACGAGGCCTAAGGGCTCCTTACCACAACACAAAGACTTGGAGTCACAATAAAGATTAGGATTTTGTGAATTTTTAGACTTATACTTAAGTGTAGCCATGGCATGGAACCTTTAGGTTGTGGCACAAGTTCAAATTTTTAGTTCCAAAGTTCCTAATTCAAATTAAGTCATAATGAGATGTGTCCAAGTTGTGGTGTGTGTAACATCTAGTTATCTAAAAACAAGAGAAAACGTGAGAAATGTAATATATGGTTTCTCTATAAACGAATGAAACTCATCGAATACAAAAGGAAGTCCCCTAAAATGATGTAGTTAAGGTCCCAAAAAATTTGGAAAGCATTCTAGACTCATAAAAATGAGAATTCCAGGCTCAGACAAAAAGAAAAATAGAGTTAGAATGAAGAAACAATTTCTTACGAAAAGCTTACGAAATGTAATGGCATTTTCGTAATTTTGAGCAAATTTTGAAATTCACATAGGAGGGCTTTTTATATAAAATTTTTAAGTTTCCTAGGGTTCTCAGAACCCTAAAAACTATGGGAAGGCCCAAGACAGCTAAAGCCCATTCGATGAAAGTTTTTCAATATCGGTGTACCCGAACTTTGATAGATTTGTTCGGGAAGGTTTTAAATCTGATTTGAGTGATTCCAAAGGCATTTTACTAAATTGGGAATCTAAATTTTATAATAGAAAAGATGGTTCTCAGAAAGGAGCTAAAACGAAGGACAAATAAAAATGCCAAGAATGAAGGGAAAAATGAAAATTTTTGAAAAGTGTAAATCCCTGCCACCTATATATATGATGTGCCCTTCTTTTCCCTTCATTATGCATGACCATTGTCTGCCCAAAACCAGAAGAAAACCCTAGGGAGAGTGGCACACAAGAGGGAGGCAAAGAGGAGGAGAAATCAAAGGCTTAAGGTATGAAAATTTAGTAGTTTTCCACGCTCTTTCTCTTCCAAACCTCTTCTCCTTCATTCTCCTTTGTTTCTTATGATTATAATGAAGTTTATAAATCTGTTTTAAGGGAGAAATTGAGGAAAAAATTCAGATTTGAAGAGAGGAGCTAAAAGAACACAAGATTCAAGTGAGAAAAGCATAAAAATAAGGTAATTTCTTCTTCCATGTTTGATATCCCTTGCTACCCTTCTCCACCATTTCGCCCCACTTGAGAAGACCTAAGAGTATTTGATTTTTAGGCAGAACCAAGGGTGATTCTAAGGAAAAAGGGTGTGGGGATTAAGAATATGCAAAGGGAATTAACAAAAAGCCATTAAATTTCAAGATGTAATTTCTAGGGTTTCAATTGCACCTTGTAAAATCTAATTTTGTATGATGATTTCTAGGCCTAAATAAGAGTTTAAATGAGCTCCTAAGATCCCTAAAAGTCTCCCTATGTGCTTTTCCCCTTAAGAAAATAGAGAAAGCTCTATGGAACCTAATATGCTTCATTGTCTTGGCCAAGAAGGGTTCTCATAGCTAGAGATAGTTTTAAATTTTTCTAAAGCCATTTTTGAGTCAAATATGATGAATGAATATAAGGGGAGGCCTTGGAAAAAATTTAGAACTCATAAAAAGTGAGTTAGTGCTTTAGGTTCCATATTATGATCTAAAGAAGCAACATGTAGTTAGGCTCTTTGTTTTAATTGTGTAATGACTCCAAGAGGCTTAAAAGAAGTCAAGAATAATATTTAAAAGGAAAGAATAGAGCCTAGAATTTATTTGATGGGTGTTGCTTTATTAAGTGCAATTATAGAACCATAATGAGGTTTATAGACTAAGCTAGAGTTTAAGCAAGTTGTGTGGCCTTAGAATTAATTTCATGAACCTAATTGACTTCTATAAATTATGTTTAGGCCAAGAGAAATGATCTCCACCTTCTAAGGTGTATGAGGTCAAGGGAGAGGATTCAAGGCTTAAGGAAAAAGTGTGCAAAATGCAAGCAAGATAGCTCTCTCCACCTTTTCTTATGCATGGCTATGTGCTTAGCTTGTTTTGAATGTATGTATGTGTGTTTTTAAGCCATTAAAAGTGTTCTAGTATGACTTAATTCCATGGTGCCATGATGTTACAATATGCTTTTATATGATATTTTTCATGTGTTCTTAGGTTTGCTTGAGTGTGGTGAGGCCAAAAAACCCTTAACCATAGTGAGGATGAGCCAAGAACCCTTGATATTAGTTAAGACAAAGCAAAGAGTCTCTCAAAAGCAAGATGAGCTCCCAAAAGTATGGTTGAGTTCAAGAATCTCTTAAGGACTAGGTGAGGCCAATCCACTTGCTTGGCAAGCCTTTGTATGTTCCACAACTTGCTTAGACACTAGGTTGCTCTATAAACCCTATTATGGTTCCATAATTGCACCTAATGAAGTAACACCCTTCAAATAAATTCTAGGATCTATTCTTTCCTTTCATATATAGTTCTTGACTCCTTTTTAAGCCTCTTGGAGTTATCACACAATTAAAACAAAGAGCCTAACTACATGTTGCTTATTTAAGTCATAATATAGAACCTAAAGCACTACCTCACTTTCTATGAGTTCTAATTTTTTCCCAAGGCCTCTCCTCATTTTTATTCATCATATATGACTCAAGAATGGGTTTAGAAAAATTTAAAACTCTCCCTAGCTACATAATCCCTTTTTGGCCAAGGCTATGGAGCTTATTGGCCTTCATGGAATTTGGTTTGTTTTCTCAAGGGAGGATGCATGTGGGGAGCCTCTTGGGGATCTTGGGAGCTCATTTAAACTCTTATTTAAGCTTAGGAATCATCATGCAAAATTAGATTTTACAAGGTGCAATTAAAACCTTAGAAATTGCATCTTGAAATTTAATGGGTTTTTGTTGATTTCCTTTGCATATTCTTAATCTCCATACCCTTTTTCCTTAGATTCATCCTTGGTTCTGCCTAAAAATCAACTCCTCCTAGGATTCCTCATATTAGGCGAAATGGGGAAGGAGGGAACCGAGGATGACAACCATAGGAAAAGAAATTACCTTATTTTCATGGCTTTTCTCACTTGAATCTTGTCTTCTTTGAGCTCCTCTCTTCAAATCCGAATTTTTTCCTCAATTTCTCCCTTAAAGAAGATTTATAAACTTCATTATAATCATAGGAAATAAAGGATAATGGAGGAGAAGAGGTTTGGAATGAAGAAAGCATGAAAAACTATGAAAATCCATACCTTTCTACCTTGAATTTCTCCTCCTTTTCTTCCTCCTCTTATAAACTTCATCCTCTAGGGTTTTCCTCTAGTTTTGGGCAGAACAATCTGAAGCCAAATGAGGGAGAGTGTGAGGCGCCACCTATTTATAAGGGAGGAAGAAACACTTTTTCAAACATTTCTATTTTGCCTTTCATTATTGGCATTTTGTTTCTCTTTCATTTTACCTCATTTTTGAAAACTGTCTTCTCCATTATGAAATTTAGGTTCCCAATTTAGTAAAATTCCTTTGGAATCACTCAAATCGGAGCTAAAACCTTCTCGAACAAATTTGTCAAAGTTTGGGTACACCGATGTCGCAAAACATCCACCAGAGCGGCTTTAGCTATCCTGAGCCTTCCCATGGTTTTTAGGGCCTCTGAGAATCCTGAGGAACTCAAAACTTTCATTTAAAAAGCTCTCTTGTGTGAATTCCAAAATTTGCTTAAAATTATGAAAATGCCATTATGTTTCTTAAGTTTTCCATGAAATTTTGTTTCTTCATTCTAGCTCTATTTTTCTTTTTGTCTGAGCCAGGATTCATATTTTTAGGAGTCTAAAATGCTTCCCAAATTTTTTAGGACCTTAACTACATCATTTCGGGGGACTTCCTTTTGTATCTAGTGAATTTTGTTCATTAATGGAGAAACCGTACGTTATGTTTCTCACGTTTTCTCTTGTTTTTAAAGAACCAGATGTTACAGGTTAACTCCTAAGAGTTAGGTTGAGTCCAAAAACCTCTTAAAGAATGGGCAAGGCAAGTCTAAAATCCACAAGTGAATGGGTAAGGCTAATCCACTTATTTGACAAGCCTATATATGTTATGTATGACTTTTTCAAATGCCAAAAATGCTTCTTGAATGATTGCACATGTTAATATGCCCATACATGAATTTGTGAGACATGGTTTTGCATACTTTATATATGGTTGAAATGGAAGATGAGCTTTTGGGATTCTTTGAATCTCATCCTCTCCTCTCCAATGTTTTAACATGCTAGGTGAATCAAGAGAACAAGGTAATGGGAGCCAACACCTCGGAAGATAAGAGATTGATAATAAAGTGCATGAATTTTGCTTCTTTAAGGCCACTTGAGTAGCAAGTGTTGTAAATTACTATTGTATATGTCTTATGATGTTATGAACATGTTTAATTATGTTAATGTATCATGTACAAATGAGATTGAATATTGTATGAATGGTATAGTATAATTTGAGTATGGAATGACTAGACTAGCTTATAGAATTGTATGTAATAATAGAAGTGGAAAGGCCAAATTGAGATGCATGATGTTTGGGACCACTTGGGCAGTTTATACAAGTCATATTCATGCTTTTAAACTTGCCCAAGAGGTGCTAAACACCAAGAAAGACCATTTGGGCACACTTGGTATCTAATAAGGAGCAAAATTGACTATATTGGAAACCTATACCACTTTTTATCCAAATGAGCTCTTCTTGGTCTAAGATTTGGCACGCAATTAGGGCTTATTACGAGCTTTCTGTGAAGATAAATTATAGAATTTTTGGAAGTGTGTGGAATATTTGATGAATTTTTAAAGTTTAGAAAATTTTGATTTTGGTCATGTTACTGTTCATACTGGTCAAAAAATGATTTCTATCACTCAAGGTCTAAATGATGTCCAATTATCACAAAATTTTATTGAGAGAAACTATACATTCCCACTAACTTGTATCAACTAGAATCACCTCATTTGGATATCTAAAGATGGAGATATAAATTTTTAAAGATTATGTCCAGTATCAGGCACTTAAACTGACATCAGGTATTGTTTGATTAGGTTTCAAGGTCTGGGTGTACCTTAACTGGTTTGGAGTTATTTTTTCCTTGTAGCTAACATCTATATGTTTTCATATTGATATCATTTGCATAAATTAGATTTTTATGAAATTAATTAGACATTTTTGAAATTTGTAGTAGAAAGCTATGATAGTACTAGTAGCCAACCAGACCTCTGCACCTTTTCGAATATCAAATGTCTTCTGCATTGTGTTTCATGGCTTGGATATATCTTTAGCATAAATTATACATATGTATCTTTCTATAATGGAAAAGAATGCATGATTTCAATTTTTCTAAAATTAGTTATGATTTTCTCAAATTTGTGATAGAAAGGAGAGAATTCTGGCTAAAAATGCAACTATGTATTTTATGCTTCCCTTTGGTTTCCACGAGTTGTAGGCCATTTTTGATGATGGATTTGAGTTGTATCTATATAATTAAACATGAGAATGTGATACATGACTCCATATGGCCCACAAGACTCTAAAAGAGAAATTTATACGCTACGCAATGCAATGAAATAATTTATTTTAAAGCTATTCTTCCTTGCTTCTTTGTGAAATACATGTATGAGTCTTGGAAGTTGTAACACCCCAAAAATTAATTAAGGTTTTAATCATGGATTAGGTTAATTAGGAATAATTAATATGAAATAATCGGGTAAGTTAAATAAATGGAGATTTTAGATAGATGAATTATTAATATGGGTTTGAGATTTAATTGGGAGAGAAATTCATCTAGGCCCAAATTAATGTAAGAGATCATGATAAGAGGCTAATGGAGGCCCAATAAACCTTGTACAAACCCAAAACAATGGAGATTTTAAAACTAGGTTTGGCCCAACAGAATTCTACAACCCAACAACTTAAAAACTGGCCCAACAAAGCAAAAATCTGAGCCTATTAAGAGTTGGACCTTGGAGCAATCCATAACCCATGTTTGACCCAACTAAAACCTAACTAAAACCCTAAATGCTTTAGCCACTATCCCATTTTTCTAAAACACAAAGGAGAAAATCGAAGGTCCAAAGGGGAGGCTAGGGTTCTTGGCATAATTCCATATTTTTTCACTTCTAGAACAAGATTTAGCCAATGTAATAGCTATATAACTTAATCCTCTCATCTATCCCTTCATTTTGGTCTGATTAATTTTTCATTTGGAGTATTTTCACCATATCCAAAATCTAAAATGTGGGAATTTTGGGATTTTCTTGATGAAATTCGTAGGTTGAGGCTAGGGCTGTCATTAGATAGGTATGAACTCTTCTTTTTGAGGTGATTCTACTGATTTGAGACCCTAATAACTTGATTATAGTGTGGGTGTTAATTATATACGAATTTGCTTAGGAATTTGGGTGATATACTGAAGTTTTTGGTAGAGGACATACTCAATCCGAATTTGGGGATTTGTGGTGGTTGGGTAAGTGTTCATTAGGTAGTTATTACCATTTAAATTCTTTGGATACTTGTTGCTACTGTAAATGATGAATTAAAGTAGTAATTCTTTGATGCCATGGTTATAAGGATATTTTTGTACCATTGGTGGCTGTTACAAATTGTCTACAAGTGAGGTAACTGGGTTTATATTAGTTCCATGCATATACCTATTTTAATTTCATATTTTGTTGTACATGAACAATTTGAAATATTTAATGAATTGGTTGGCTATCATTATATTGTGATTGGACCTTGTGAGTCCATGGTGGAGTTGTGGTGCGGCTACCACCCATGCATGTGCTTCGATCGGGCACCGAGTTATGATCAAACCCATGTGCACTGAGCCCTGGTTGTGCTCAATGGGGAGTAGGTGCCGTGGAGAGGCCTCTCCCGGTGTTAATGGCCTTTAACATGTGAAAATATGATTACTAGTATGGGATAATAATTATGATAACCTAATTGTTTCATTTATTGATATGACTGGTATTCTGTTGATGTTTATGTGAAATTATGCATGTATGCTAATTAAACTAGAATATATGATGGAATTGCCTTGGTTACTGAGATTTGTATCTTACCCCGTGTTATGGGATTAAACATTTCAGGTGAAGGCTCTTTGAGTAAGGATGAGGGTAAGCAAGTGGATGAACATCCATAAGTTAAGGCCGGGTGTGGGGAGCTGTACTTAGTCTGAGTAGAATAGAGTAGATGCTAATTTTTGTTAACCTTTGTATAGCATCATCATGTATCTGTATTGCCAAGTGTAGGAGATTGTATTTTGATAACATGGAATGTAACTGATGAGAAATAGGCTTTACATTAGCTGTTGATGGATGCATGAACCTTGATATTCATTTTGGCTAGTGAACCTATGATATATTAACTATTTACGTAATGAAATCCTATGATATATTATATTGTTGATTTGAATCAGTGATGTATGGAACCTTAACGAAATGTATGCTTGAATGTTAATAGTTAGAAGCTTATGTAATTTCTGCTAATATCAATATGTGAAATTGCTGACATATGGTAGTTGGATGAGTAGGAAATTTATACTTAAGTTTTGAACTAGTGATGGTAGAATAGCTGGGTAAATAAGGTTCATAAACACCATTAGAGTTGCATAATTTAAGGTAGAGTGACCCTAGGGGATTATTGGAGGGAGAGTGGAGAGTATGAGGCAAGGTTTTAAGAGTAGTTGGCTCAGAAGGCATTTGGCCATGGCCAAAATGTTGTTAGCCACAGCCAATAGTGGAAAAGTTGTCCAGGGAGAGTACCAAAGAGCAATTCACCGTGGCGAAATGTGAGAGGCTAAACTGGGAGTCGTTCAGAGGGGAATTCACTGCGGCAAAGTGGGGAATTGGCCGCAGCAAACTTTTGCGAAAATGAGCTAGGCATTCCAGAAAGGAATTGGCCGCGGCGAAAGGAGGTATTGGCTGCGGCCAATAGCAAGAGGCAAGCAAGGGAAGTTCCAGGAGGCTTCTTCATCGCGGCGCCATATAGGTTGGCCGTGGCAAAGGTCCAACTTGCCGCGGCGATGCGAGGGGTGAAGCCGAGGGTAATTGGTCACGGCTAAGGGGAAATTGGCCGCGACTAACATCTTGAAACCCCTATATTAACTAGAAAATCTTGGTTTTCCATATTATAATCTCAAGGGATGATTCTAATAGAATTAAGGTTCAAATTTTCTCATATTTCCACAATATAATTAGTCTTAATGACATGTAACCTTGGATTATGGTTATTGATCACGTATTTAACTTTAATTACAATGATTAGAAGTTAAGGTCATCACAGAAGTAGCATGAGATAAGCTAGAAAGTTATGGTGTTACATTAAGAGTGTCTTCCTGGGGAGCACTAATGTTATTTGTCAAGAAGAAAGATAGTAGTTTTAGACTTTGTATTGATTATATGCAATTAAACTAGGTGACTATCAAGAATAAATACTTTTTGCCTAGAATTAATGACTCGTTTGATCAATTAGTAGGAGCATTAATCTTTTCAAACATTGATCTTAGGTCTAGATACCATTAGCTTAGAGTGAAAGTAGAGGACATGCCTAAAGTTACTTTTAAGACTCGGTACGACCATTATAAGTTCCTATTTTTATAGATTACATGAATCTGATTTTTAGGTTATACCTTAACCAATTTGTTGTAGCGTTCATTGATGACATCCTTGTCTATTCAAAGAGTAGTGAGAAATATAAAAAGCATCTTAAGATAGTTCTTCAAACCTTAAGGGAGCGTCATTTGTATGCCAAACTTAGCAATGTGAATTGTAACAAACGTAATTTTCATAAAACGATAAAATAAGCCATATAAAAGCAAGTCTATTGGAATGAGCTAGATAATATCCTAAAAAATTTGGGTAGAATCCTAGGCTCCTAAAAATGATAATTCTAGGCTTAGACAAAAGAAAAAAGGAGCTAGGATAGTAAAATAAATTGTGACAAAAATTGATGAAACGTAATGACATTTTTGTAAATAAGTGAAACTTTTGAAAAAATATATAGGAGGGATTTTTAAATAAAAATTTTAAGTTGCCTAGGGTTCTTAGAGGCCCTAAAAATTATGGGAAGCCTCCGGACTGCTAAAGTCCCTCCGGTTTACTTTTTCCAATAATGGTGAGCTCGAACTTTGACAAATTCATTCGAGAAGGTTTTAGCTCCAATTTGAGTGATTCGAAAGGCATTTTATTAAATTGGAAACTTAAATTTTATAATAGAAAAGATGGTTCTCAAAAAGGAGCTAAAACGAAGTCAAAAGAAATTTTCTTCTACCAAAAATACAGAAAAGGGACAGCTCTCTTAGGCACACAAGAAAAGGAGAAAGAGGAAGGAAGAAATCAAGGAAAAGGTGAGAAATTTCATGGAATTTCATGCTTCTCCTTCTTCCAATCTTGTTCCTCTCCTTCTTAGCTCTCTTTCTATAGTTTTCTTGAGATGATTGGTTATGTTTTTGGTATAGAACTTAGAGGGGCAGTTCAAAAATTTTGAGAAGAGGCAAACCAAGAAGAAGCCTTGAAAGCACACTTGAAACCAAGGTAATTGCTTATTGTTGTTACTTCTTCTCCTTGCTCTATGGATGTGTGTATTTTGGCCAAGAATAGAACCAAGGGAGGGGAGGATTTTTTTGTCCAAAAATAAGAAAGGAACTAGGGTTTTAGACTATGAGGAAGAAGAATATGGCAAGAAATTCTAAGAAAAACTAATAGAAATCAAGCTAGGAAAGTATGGTATTCTTTACAGTTTTATGAAATTTGATTTTGTGTGAGTGTTTCCTTGGCTATTTGAGTGTTCCCTTGAACTCCTAAGACTCTTAGAAAGTCTCCCAAGTGGCTCTCC
>JAIUCV010003558.1:0-25009 GCA_026724425.1 Erythrophleum ivorense
TTGTGAAACCAACAAGGGAGGAGACCATTGACAGAGCAAGTAGTAAATAGCCAACAAAGGTAGTTCTCTCCACTTTCTCTCATGCATAATTGTGTGTTTACATTGTCTTGCTTGTGTGTATGAATGATATGAGCTATGAGAAGTGTGTTAGCATGATTATATGTATGATTGAGATGATGTTTTAAATGATTGTTTGGTTTGCTTGAGGGAATGGAAAAGCCAATAACCCTATAGCCAAGGTGAGGATGAGCCGAAGCCCTAAGTTGGTTGAGCCATGTCTCCCAAAAGTGAGGTTGACTCCCAAAGAGTAAGGGTGAGTCTAAGTACCTCTAAAGTATGGGAAGACAAATCCAAAAGCCATAAGGGAAGGGGTGAGGCCGATCCAAGTACCCAGCGAGCTCATGAATGTTATCCATGGCCATTTCACATGTTTTTAATGTTTTTCATCATGTTTTATATGCTAACATGCCATACATGCATAATGAGACTTGTTGCATGCAATATATGTATGTTTGAATGAGAGTTGAACTACTGAGATTCTCCGAATCTCACCTCCCTCTCCATCATCCAACCATGCCAGGTGGCCCAAGTGATATAAGGGATGGGAGCAACCACCACCAAGCATGAGGCTAGGGATAGAGATGAAGAAGAATGTAAAGGCTTTTTGGCCACATGTTGTATTTGTAATAGAATTGTACATGAGATGTAAATGATGTATATGATGTAGCATGTACAAATGTTGTAAGACAATGTATGTATTAATGATGTATGTATGAGAATGAGGTTTATGGTGAATGAAAAGCTATGCTTGAATGAGAAAGAACCAATGATAGCCTAGAGCATAAGGGTGCATAAGTGGGCATGGGGTAGTGAGATTCTCCAATCTAAGTTATGAGACACTTGAGGCATGATTGATAGCTCCTATAGATGCTTTCTCATGTGCTCAAAGAGTCATAGAAGTAGAAAACTTAAGATTGGACCCCATTAGCCACACTTTTGGCCAAGAAAGGGCCATTTTGCACATGATGTCATAGAAGAGCCATATGACCTCTTTTAGCCATGAGATTTGACATGTAGCTAGATTATGTCTAGAGCTTTCTGGGAAGCTAGAGTCCATGTCATTTAGAGGTCTATAGCATTTTCTATGATCATTCAAAGTTGACATCAGAAATTCGGATTCAGAAAATCACTGTTCATTTGGTCAGTTTTGAAATCATGTCATCCGAGGGGCAAACGTAGTCTAATGGCTACGGAATTTTATACACAGAAACTAGATGGTCACAGTGACTTGTAGGAACTGGAAGCACCTCATTTAGAGGTCCAGAGAGGAAGTTATGCAATTTCGAAGTTCCTGCCCAGAATCAGACACCCAACCAGACCCGAGGTAGTGTTTCATCGGTTTCCGGGAAATTGGCTAGGTGAACTGATCTGAAGATATTTTTCTCCTCTAGCTAACATCCACATATTTCCATAGAGATAGAGTTTATGAGCATTGGATTTTTTTGGAATTAGTTAGACATTTTCAAAGTCCATATCAGTAAACTGTGACAGCAAAGAAGTCCCCTCTGACCAGTGAACTATTTCGATGTCAAACGCAGAATGAGTGAGAGATTGAGACTTCTAAGTATTTTTAACATGAAGTAGACGTCTCAAAATTTCTAGAATGACCCAGATCATGCAGATACGATTTTTCTGCATTTAGTTATGAATTTCCAAAGTTAGCCCAGAAAAGAAGCAAAATCTGCCCATAGCGAAAATGCATGTCTCCAATCCCTTTTTGCTTTCCATGAGTTCAAAGCATATTGTGGGGATTGAAATAAGTCTCAATAGTGTAATTGAGCATGAGGAAGCATAGAGAGGGTTCAATCGGTCCATATTACTTCTAAGTGGAGCTCTACCCACATATAGTGCCATAAAGAAAGTAAGCATAAGGTAGAGAAAGTGTCTCCCTTATGAGTTCCGCATTGCCATATGGGCTAGAGGGCACGTTGGGTATGAGCTAGAGGTCAAGGTGTCACACACGTGCTTCTCCTCCTTTAAAAATCACGTGGCTGATGGAGAGTTTGCAAATGGAGTGGATGATTCGATGGAATGAGTTAAAGAATGGATTCTCTCAATGCGTGAATGATGCTCCCTTTCACGTGCTTCATTTTTTTATTCTTCACGTGCTGCTTCCCCTTTTTTTTTTAAATTGCCTGTAGCTTCTTCTTACTAAATGAATCACGTGCCTCCTTTTGTGTACATGAGTGTAGGCCCTATTGTGAATGGATGATGCATTGGAATATAATATAGAATTTGTCCATGCTTTTTGCTTCTCTTTGAATCCAGAACATAGCTTCCTCTCTTCCTTAGCTCATGTTGCTCTTCATTTACATGTCACTTCCTTTCTTTAATCTCCAGCTTCTTCATGTATCATTTGGCTTGCATGTGTGCTTCTTCTCCTCACCAAAATTCTAGCCTCTTTTCTTCCCTTGTGAACTTCCTCTCAAGCTCAAAACTTTTTCTTCAAGTTTCCCCTATGCTCCTCACTTGCTTCTTCATTTAACTTTTAATAATCACGTGTTCATTTTTTGCTACTACTCATGTGTGGTTTCACGTGCTTCTTCATGTAAATCTTCCATGTGTTCTCCTTTTTTAAACCTCCCATCCTGTAGCTTTTGCTCCATCCACTTCTTCAGTGTTTCTCCTTGGACTTAAGTTGATTTATGATGATGATATCTTAGTCGCTTAAGCACTCAATTAAAATAATATTGATTTAATATAGTATAGGTCAACCTTAGGTCATTCTTCCCAAGGAGCAATTTAGGGGTTAGTTTGAATTGATTCTAAGTAATTATTTGATACTTAAAATTTTATGCAAATTCTAAAAAACTCTCTCTATGCTAAATGCAAAATTAATTAAACTAAATGCATGCAATTGGGGGGATTTTAATTAAGAAATTAAACTTCAACTAAAAGAGAAAAAAAAACTAACAAGTAATTAAACTAGATTGCTCTAAATTGAAATTAAAGTGATTGTGAAAATGCAAAGAACAAATAGGAGGCAACCAAAGCTTTGCAAAGGGATTTCGGCTCTCATCACCCACCAAAGATTGTTTGAGACCAAGAGAAGTGATTAGACAGTAGACTAATGAATTTAATTAACTTAATCCAAGGATAGGAAACCTTAAGCTCAAATGCACATCACTTAACTAAACTAGGAAACCCTTAGCTAATTCAAGTAATTTGCAAGTAATTAAGCCAATTAAACTCATCAAATCCTTCAACAATTGGATTCAATTAATTCTAGAAATTTTGATTTTAATTACCTAATTGAACAATTAAGCAATTATACTACTCAATTCAACAATCAAGTAGTGCAAGAGATCAAGATATGCAATTAAAATCATAATATTAATCAAATCAATGCAAGAGAACTCAAACATCAATCCAATCAACATTATAAGGTCTAGAAAACCAGAATTCTAGCAACTACAAAACATAATTCCAATCCCAAATAACACCAATTCCAATTACAATCCAAGATAAAATCATTGCCCAACCTAAAACTTGGTCTCAACATTAAATCCACATAGAAATTCCTAAAATCAGAAAATCCCTAAGTTCTTGAAATTGAAAGAGGAAAAGGTTAGAAGAAAAAAACATGCTCCACCTTGGTGCCACCCTTCTTTAAGCTTCCATGGATTTTGTGCCTCTAAACTCCTTCAAGCTCTCTGCCATGAAGAGATGATGAAGGAAAATAGAGATGAATGATGGTGGTAATATATGGAGGGAGACGTGTTGGTGACATGAGTGTAAATGATGATGGTTTTGGCACCCTCCCTGTGTCAAGTCTAAAGAACAAAAAATGAAGAAGCAGTAAGGTATCCTCTACGTCTAGTCTAAAGAAGGAAAAATGAATAAAAATTTGGTCTAGGGAGAAAGAAAAGTCATCAGTCTAAAGGGCCAAAGAGCAAATTAAGAAGAAGCAATTCCTCCATCCAGGTGCGCCTCCTTTGTGTGCAATACGAAGACTAGAAAAAGTGACAAAAACAACAATTCTCTTCCTCCAGGTGCTGGCGTCCTGTGCATCCAGGTCTGAAGGGAAAAGATGAATCAGAAAATATCGTGCCAGCGAGAGAGAGGCGTCCCTGCGTGTATAGTCCGAAAAGCCAATCAAAAAAAATTAAAGAAGCAGCAGTTTCTCTTTCTCCCTCCTCCTCTCTGCCCGGTGTCTCTACTCTCTTCCCACAAGAAAACTAAATAAAACCTATTATCCTATTTACAAAAAATGCCATTATCAAGTAATTAATAAAAATAAAAATTATGCTCCAATCTTGATCCTTGATTTACTTTAAATCTTCAATTCATTTGCCCAAAGTTGTCTTTGCCATTGATTCCTAATTCATCTTCAAAAATCTGCACAAATTTAATAAATATTTTAAAGATTGAAAATATTCGACCCATCAAAGAAATATAAAAAATAAAATATTATCAATTTAAACCCAAAAATTCACCTAATTAATTCAAAATTATATTATTTTTCAGAATTGACCAAAAATTCAAATATTGTATAATAATTCATTTAAGCTTAAATTAATCATTAAAAACAATAATAAATGTGGGTAAAAATATATATAAATTAGCACTTATCAATTCCTCCACACTTATCTCTTTGCACTCCTTGGCAAAGAAAAACAAAATCAAGGAAAAACAAGATAAACAAAACAAAACTGCAAAAAGTGAATGTTCTAATCATAAGCCAAAAATAAACCAAAACATCCAACATCTTTCTTATCCAAATAATCATTACATGCATTAAGATTAAAGACACCATGGCAATTAACTTGACAAGGGAAAACCTAAGCTAGCAATCCCTTACCAAAGGTAATGTGTATATCACTCTCACTCAAAAGTGTTTAGGCTTGTATGCACACTCAAAACCAACCTATCCAATTCTCTTTTCAAAAGCTTGACATAAGCTCTCCACCATCAACAAGCAAATGCAAACATAAATCAAAAAGACTTTATTAGGTTGTACTGAGCTAAGGTTAAGAAGAAAGAAAGGTCAAATGATAGGAAAAACCAAAATTGAATACCTTAGGAGAATGAAAAGCAATGCCACATAAGATAATATGGAATGAAACAAACAAAACAAACAAAACTTAGATAGGGCCTTTATTCTTTTCCTTTTCTTTTTTTTATATTATTATTATTATTATTTTCTTTTCTTTGAATATATACATTTATTCTTTCTTTGCTTTTTTTTTATATACTTGTTTTCTTTCAAATTTTTTTTCTTTCTCTTTTTCATAATGACCTAAATTCTAACTATTTACATGTTATTTCATCCAAAACAAGTAAATTAACATGCTAATCAACTCCTAAGACATTTAAGAAGGGTAAGAAAAATATTTATGTTTAATGGCTATGGGTTAAAAGAAAGAAAGCAAATACAGGCTCAAAGGGGTTAAAATAAGGGATAAAATGCATGAAAAGGTTTTTTTTTTACTAGATAAAAACAAAATGAATGCCTTTATCATTTCTATGTATGCAAATGCATAAAATGTGGTCTTAAACAAGATTTAAGCCAAGCTCTAGAGCAAGAAATAGATAGGTGGTATACACACATGAAAAGAAATATGCAATAGGCTCAAAAATCTCATTAGGTCATGACTACTAGCCTAGATCTACCTAAGTCAAAACAATTGCCATTTATCTTTATCTACTCAAAACATGATCAATTACTCTTCCAATCAAGAATGTATCATACCCAAGCCACTTGAAGCTTGCAATTGTCACATTCAAAACAAAATTTTTATAAATTTCCAAAAAATTTCTATATATTTTTGTTCTTTTTTCAAAAATTTGCTTTTGACAACACCAAAAATTGTACAAACCAAAAACTCAACAAAACTATTTACAAGCAAAATTAAATCATCCCTCCCCCATACTTAAATAATGCATTTTCCTTAATGCATAACAAATAGAGCAAATCATGGAAAAATAACATCCAGCACAGCCCAGCTTAGTAATATGACAATGCAAAGTAAAAAGAGTAAAGGAAAGGAATATGACCAGGGCTACGTGGCATCTTGTAATGCAGCAACCTCCACTGCTTGAGTCGGGTATCCTTCATAGAAAGGTTTCAAGTAGTGCCCATTGACCTTGAAGCATCTCTTGATTGGCTCCCTTTGGATGTCTACAACTCTATAATGAAAAACATTAGTGACAATAAAAGGGCCCTCCCATCTAGAGCGGAGCTTTCCAGGCATTAACTTCAATCTAGAAATATAAAGCAACACTTTTTAGCCCACTTGAAATTCTTTTCTCACTATAAACTTGTCATGAATAGCCTTGGTTCTCTCCTTGTAAATCCTAGAATTTTCATAGGCTTCTCTTCTTATCTCCTCAAGCTATTGCAATTGCAATTTTCTTTCAACACCAGCACTGGCAAGATCTAGGTTGCACCTCTTAACTGCCTAATATGCCTTGTGCTCCACCTCTACCGACAAATGACATGCTTTCCCAAAGACTATCCGGTATGGAGACATTCCAATAGGGCTTTTATATGCTGTGCGATATGCCTAAAGTGTATCATCTAACCTTTTGCTCCAGTCCTTTCGGTTGGGTTGCATAACCTTCTCTAAAATTTATTTATTGGAGATCTCTGCTTGGCCATTCGTTTGAGGGTGATACGGAGTAGCCACCTTATGCATCACACCATACTTGCTAAGCAAGCTTTGCATACTCCGATTGCAAAAATGAGTGCCTTGATCACTGATGATGGCTCTTGGAATCCTAAACCTACAAAAAATGTAAGACCTGACAAAAGAAACCACTACAGAAGAATCATCAGTACGAGTGGGGATTGCCTCAACCCACTTTGACACATAATCCACAGCCAACAAAATGTAAAGATAGCCAAATGAAATAAGGAAAGGCCCCATGAAATCTAAACCCCAAACATAAAAAACTTCACAGAACGAAAGGGGTAGTTAAGGCATCTCTTGCTTCTTAGAAAGATTACCTACAAATTGACATCTTGAACAATTTTTACAAAACACATGGATATCATGGAATAGGGTAGGCCAAAATAACCCACTATCTAACACCTTCCTAGTGGTACACTTAGCACTAAAATGTCCCCCACATGCAAGAGTGTAATAAAAATGCAATATGGACTCATACTCATGCTCATGCTCTGAAACACATCACCTAATCACTTGATCGCTACCTATATACCACAAATCAGGATCATCCCAGATATAGTACCTAGCCTCTCTCTTAAATTTATCTAAATGGTTTTTATTCAAATGAGCAGGCAAAACAGATGTAGCTAAATAATTGGCTATATCAGCATACCAAGGAACAGACATACCAACTGCACAGAGCTTATCATCAAGAAAGTCATCTAAGGGTGGAGAAGATGTTACCAAAGGTGTCTCAATCCTACTCAGGTGATCAGCTACCATATTCTCTACACCACTTTTGTCACGGATCTCCACATTAAACTCTTGTATCAATACTACCCATCTAATCAAGTAGGGTTTAGAGTCTGACTTCTTGAACAAGTACTTGATAGTTGAGTGATCTGTAAAGACAATCACCTTTGTGTGGATGATGTAGGATTGGAATTTCTCTAGCCCAAAGACAATTGCAAATAACTCCTTCTTCGTGCTGGTGTAATTAGCCTGAGTAGCATCCAATGTTCTTGAGGCATAGGCTATGACATGATGTCGTTTCTCCACTCTTTAGGCAAGAACTGCACCTAGTGCATAATCTGAAGCATCACACAAGAGCTCAAATGGAAGGCTCCAATTAGGCGGCTGAATAATGGGAGGTGTAGTAAGTCTCTTTTTCAACTCATCCCAAGCACACCTGTAAGCATAATCAAAATTAAAACCCACATCTTTCTGTAGTAAATGAGACAATGGCAATGCTATCATGCCCAAGAAAACAACGCACATCTTTCACATAAGAAGGATATGGAAGAGATGAAATGATATCAACTTTAGCTTTATCTACTTCAATGCCATCATAAGAAACAATATGTCCTAAAACAATTCCTTTCCTAACCATGAAATGACATTTCTCAAAATTTAGCACAATATTATATTTAATGCATCTTTCCAAAACCTTATCCAAATAAGCTAAGCATGCATCAAAAGAATCACCACAGACAGTGAAATCGTCTATAAAAATTTCCATGCAATGCTCAAGTAAATCAGAAAATATGGAAACCATGCAACGTTGAAAAGTGCCTGGTGCATTACATAGGCTAAATGGCATGCGTCTATATGCAAAGGTTCCAAATGGACATGTAAATGTGGTCTTATCTTGATCCTCAGGTGCAATACAAATCTAAAAATATCCTAAAAAGCCATCTAGAAAGCAATAATAGGATCTACCAACAAGTCTCTTTAACATCTGATCAATAAAAGGGAAGGGGTAATGATCCTTCCTAGTCACAAAATTCAATTTCCTATAGTCTATACATACCCTCCAACTATTCTGGACCCTAGTAGAAACTAATTCACCCTCATCATTATGCATCACAGTAATACTAGTCTTTTTTGGGACTACCTGAACTGGACTAACCCACTGACTATCAGAAATAGGGTAAATTATACCTGCAGAAAGAAGTTTAGAAACCTTTTTCTTTACCACATCAAGAATCAGTGGATTAAGTCGTCTCTGTGGTTATCGCACAGCTTTGGGACTATCTTCTAGCAAAATCTGATGCATGCATACATCAAAACTGATCCCAGGAATATCAGTAAGAGTCCATCCAATAGCTTTTATCCTTCGCTTAAGCACCTCAATGAGGCGTATTTCCTCTTCCATGGCTATGTTACTGGCTACAATCACTGGTAACAGCTCACCTTCTTCCAAATAGACGTATTTCAATGAGTTAGGAAGCAACTTTAACTCTAAAGAAGGAGCTTGCTTTTCTGAAGGTATAAGCAGCTTCAGATCAATGTCAACTAAACTAGAAACCTGCACTGAAGACTCACAAACAGAAGAGGAGACTTTCCCAACTTGGGAATCATCAGTAGAAATAGTGATAGCAGAAAAATTAGGAAATACATCACAATCCATAGAATCATCAACAGAAGTAGTGCCATCAGTAGTACTTAAATCCAAAACAGAATCAGAAACAACCTCTACATTAGAAACATGATCAATACTAATTAACAACTCAGAATCAGGTAATGAACACATATCAACTTCATCTATAGCATCAATCACACTAAGTAATTGAGAAAATCCATTTGAATCAATGGAAGTGGTAGATAAATGATCACTAGTACCACCACTACAATGAATAGGCACAAAAACATCAGCTCTAGCATGTCTAGCACTCTCAATAAAATCAGTGAAAACATCAATATTAGTAAGATCTATACCAGTGCAAGCATCACAACCATCAATTTTCAAACATAAACAAGAGACAGAATCATCTAAACCAATAATATCATATGATCAACTCAGCATGCTATCTCTAAAATCCGTAGCAGTATCATCAACAAGCACATCAATAAAACTAACCCCTGTCTCAGTACAATCATCCAACGGGTGTCTCATAGAATCAAGTACATCAAATCTAATGATATTCCCAGCAAATTCCATAGTCAAAGTACCAGCATGTACATATATTACAGCCCTAACAGTTTTAAGGAAAGGCCTACCTAAAATCAAAGACGAATGTCCCTTTTGCCTAAACCTACTATCATCCATATCAAGAACATAGAAGTCTACAGGAAATATGAAATCTTTCACCTTAACTAGGACATCCTCTAAGACTCCTTTTGGGACTACACATCGTTTATCAGTAAGGGAGGCAATTAAGCTAGTTAGCTTGAGATTTACTCCTTGAAGTTGAGAAAAGACTGATTTTGGCATAACATTGATTGCTGCTTCTAGGTCCGCTAAAGCATCTGAAAACTCAATGTCACCAATGGTGCATGGTATGAGAAAACTACCAAGATCCTTACACTTCACTAGCATTGGCATCTGATAAAGAGAAAAGACAATTGCTCCCAAATTAACTTTACCGTCATGCTTAAGCCTTCTTTTTGTGGTGCATAACTCCTTCAAAAACTTTGCATACTTAGGCACTTGTGCAACCAAGTCAACTAATGGAACATTGATCATCACCTTTTTGAAAATATCATAGACTTCTTTAAACATCTCTGCTTCCTTCTTCTTCCTCTCGGTCTTAGCTACCCTAATAAGAAAGGGTAGAACTTGTTTGCTCAATTCCTCCTCTTTCTTCTCTTTCTCTTCTTGTGGTGCCACTTGTGTTTTTGCTAAAGTGGACTTATCCTGTGATGTAGAGGTGGAAGCAGAATCATCAATGATAGCATCAGTGTCCTTGGAAGCATAAGTGGCAACAGGATCTGCAAAGATGACCATCTTACCACTTCTAAGAGAGATAGCATTAACTCCACCATGATTAAGATTATATTGGGTCCCAGCATTAGGATTAACTACCACTTGGGATGGAAGCTTTCTTAAACCTTGACTCTGTATGTTACTAATTGCATTAGACAACTGCCTAATCTGAGTCTGAAGAGTTTGAATCCCTTATCTATTTTGTAAATCCTTTTGGTGATGTTCCTTCTTTGTTTGGTCTAACCTATCCATTGAAAGCTTTATCATAGTATCCATCTTGTTTTCTATCCTTGAACTCTCTTCTTGAATAGACACAATTTGCCTAACTAGTTGGAACACCTAACCACTAGAACTAGCACCTTGATTGAACCGTCGTTGCTGAGGTTGGCCACTACCATATTTAAGGTTTGGGTGATCATGCCATCCAGGATTATATGTAGTAAAATATGGATCATATTTCTGGCCACCTTGATTCATAGGCTTAGAAGAATACACAGCATTGCAAGGCTCAGCTTTATCATTCAAGAATGGGCAAGCATCAGTAACATGAGTAGCTAATAAGCAAATAGAGCAAAGTGGGCCAATTAGAGCTGAAGAGTTCGGTTGCAGGGTGAAAGAGGTAGAAGATCCTATAGAATTGGCCATGTTGGAAGGATTATGCATTTGGAGCATAGCCATTTTCTCCATAACAGATGCAAGCTTATCTATCTTGCTCTCAAGACGAGACTCAAAAATTAAGGAATATGACCTAACTTCATTCACTCTAGCTTGTTGTCTAGTACTAAATTGTTGAGTATTCTCAGCTTTCTTTTCAATCAATTCCCAAGCAGCATTAATAGTCATGTGAAGAAGAGCACCTCTAGCAGCAGAATCTAATAAATCTCTCTCTAGAGGCAAAAGACCTTCATGAAAATATTATATCAATAAAGTATCTGGGATCTAGTGATAAGGGCAACTAGATAGCAATATTAACGTTTTAAACTACTCCCAATACTCATGCAAGGACACCCTAGGCATTTGTCGGCAACCACATATGTCCTTCCTAATAGAGGAAGTGCAAGATGCTAGGAAATACTTCTCCAAAAACATCTTCTTAAGTTGGTCCCATGTAGTTACAAATCTAGGGGGTAGTCGAAGTAACCAGTTCTTAGCAGACCCCTCTAAAGAAAATAGGAAGGCAAGCATCTTAATTTGATCCTCAGACACACTGCTAGGTCTCATCGCAGTGCAAATCATATGGAAAGTCTTCAAATGATTGTATGGATCTTCACCTGCAAGTCCATTAAATTTAGGAAGTAAGTGTATAAATCTAGGTTTCAACTCAAAATCAGTATTAATATTAGGATAATTAATGCACCAATTTTGAAAATGCAGATTAGGTGAAACTAACTCTTTAATGGTCCTAGCAGGAACATTATTATCAGCATTGACATAAGCATGCTCTAAACATGCCTGATTATTTATATTTCCCTCATTATCTTCCATTTTAGTTTTAGAATCAAAAGAATCAATAGATGACTCAATAGAACAAGATTTAGAAAAACTACTACCTACAAGATTACAAACTTTAACTCTTCTTCGCTGATGAAATGTCCTCTCAATTTCAGGATCAAAGTCAAATAACTTTTTAAAAGAAGATCGAGTCATACGACATCAACAAAGTAGGATTAAAGTAGTAAATAAAAAAATGCAAAATATTCAAACTACCAAAAAAATAAAGTCAAAGCAACTTAAAAGACTCAATACACACTAGGGAACTTAGAAAACACAAGAAAAATCACACAAAAATTCAAAAAGAAAAAATGGAAAAATCAGAAAATTCAAGAAAAATTTGCAAAAATCAAAGAAAATTCAAAAAAGTGGTCAAAATGATTGAATTTGCCCTAAAAGCACCAGACCTAATACCACAACATATTAGTCTTACTTAGAACACCCGAAAACCTTGGAACACTAAAGATCAGAATTTTCAAGGCAGTGACCAACAAAATTCCAGAATAGAACACTTAGGAAAATTCAACTGAAATGACAAAATCATAATGAAGAAAATAGGGGAAAACACCTAAAAACTTAAACCTAAACCATTGCTCCCCAGCAACGGTGCTAAAATTGATGATGCCTTAGCCGCTTAAACACTTAATTAAACTAAGATTGATTTAATATAGTATAGGTCAACCCTAGGTCATTCTTCCCAAGGAGCAATTTAGGGGTTAGTTTGAATTGATTTTAGGTGATTATTTGATACTTAAAATTTTATGCAAATTCTAGAAAACTCTCTTTACGTAAATGCAAAATTAATTGAACTAAATGCATGCAATTGGGGGGATTTTAATTAAGAAATTAAATTTCAACTAAAAGAGAAAAAAACTAAACAAGTAATTAAACTAAATTACTCTAAATTGAAATTAAAGTGATTGTGAAAATGAAAATAACAAACAAGAGGCAACCAAAGCTTTACAAGGGGATTTCAGCTCTCATCACCCACCAAAGATTGTTTGAGACCGAGAGAAGTGATTAGACAGTAGACCAATGAATTTAATTAACTTAATCCAAGGATAGGAAACCCTAAGCTCAAATGCACATCACTTGATTTAACTAGGAAAATCTTAGCTAATTCAAGTAATTTGCAAGTAATTAAGCTAATTAAACTCATCAAATCCTTCAACAATTAGATTTAATTAATTCTAGAAATTTTGATTTTAATTACCTAATTGAACAATTAAGCAATTATACTACTCAATTCAATAATCAAGTAATGCAAGAGACTAAGATATGCAATTAAAATCATAATATTAATCAAATCAATGCAAGAGAACTCAAAAATCAATCCAATCAACATTATAAGGTCTAGAAAACCAAAATTCCATTAACTACAAAACATAATTCCAATCCCAAATAACACCAATTCCAATTACAATCCGATAAAATCATTGTCCAAGCTAAAACTAGATCTCAACATTAAATCCACATAGAAATTTCTAAAACTAGAAAATCCCTAAGTTCTTGAAATTGAAATAGGAAAAGGTTGTAAGAAAAAAACTCCCCAATGGTCTTCAATCCATTTAACTCAAGAGCTTAAACCTTCCTCTTCCATGCTCCACCTTGGTGCCACCCTTCTTTAAGCTTCCATGGATTTTGTGCCTCTAAACTCCTTCAAGCTCTCTACCATTAAGAGATGATGAAGGAAAATAGAGATGAATGATGGTGGTAATATATGGAGGGAGATGTGTTGGTGAGATGAGTGTAAATGATGATGGTTTCAGCGCCCTCCTTGTGTCAAGTCTAGAGAACGAAAAATGAAGAAGCAGCAAGGCGTCCTCTGCATCCAGTCCAGAGAGGAGAAATGAATAAAAATCTGGTCCAGGGAGAGAGAAAAGTCGTCAATCTAAAGGGCCAAAGAGCAAATTAAGAAGAAGCAATTCCTCCAACTAGGTGTGCCTCCTCTGCGTGCAGTACGAAGACCAGAAAAAGTGACGAAAACAATAATTCTCTTCCTCCAGGTGCTGGCGTCCTGTGCATCCAGGTCTGAAGGGAAAAGATGAATTAGAAAATATCGTGCTAGCGAGAGAGATGCGTCCCTGCGTGTATAGTCTGAAAAGCCAATAAAAAAAACTAAAAAAGCAGCAGTTTCTCTCCCTCCCTTCTCCTCTCTGCTCGGTGTCTTTGCTCTCTTCCCATAAGAAAACTAAATAAAACCTAATATCCTATTTACAAAAAATGCCATTATCAAGTAATTAATAAAAATAAAAATTCTGCTCCAATCTTGACCCTTGATTCACTTTAGATCTTCAATTCGTTTGCCTAAAGTTGTCTTCACCATTGATTCCTAATTCATCTCCAAAAATCTACACAAATTTAATAAATATTTTAAAGATTGGAAATATTCAACCCATCAAAGAAATATGAAAAATAAAATATTATCAATTTAAACCCTAAAAATTCACCTAATTAATTTAAAATTATATTATTTTTTAAAATTGACCAAAAATTCAAATATTGTATAATAAATCCATTTAAGCTCAAATTAATCATTAAAAACAATAATAAATGTGGATAAAAATATATATAAATTAGCACTTATCACTCCTCTTACGTGAAACCTTCTCCCTTGCCACGAGTTTCCCATGTTAGCTGTTGTGTGTATATGAGTTCATGTTAAAAGTATTGCATTCCATCCTCTTAACACTCTATTTTGATCCACGCTCTCAACATGCGAGCTGCTCATGTATGACGTAGTGCTTCTTCTTATCTTCACATGATTCTACATACCTTCTTTTCCATCCCAGCTCCCTTGTTTCTCTTTTACATTGTTGTTCCATCCTACTCCATTTGCTTGAGTGTGTTGACTCCTCAAACTCCTTCCTACTTATTCCAACATCTTCATGCTTCTGAACCTCTGTTCCAACAAACTCGTGGCTACATGCATCCTTTCCATGTATATCTTTTCATTCCACCTAAGAACTTTTAGGGGAGTGGAAAAATTAGTTATGGTTAGCACAAATCATTATGTGAGGATGAAAACTTAGTCACACGTAAGGAAATTAGAGAGAATTCAGTGCATCTTGGAAAGGATAAGTAGTATACTATTTGAAGTATGAGTATACTTGTGTGAAAATACCATAGTTAGGTATAGAGGATTATGAGTGAGCTATCCTTTAGGACTATATAATGGCATAAGATCTAAAAAGATGTTTGGTGACTTTAAACAAGTAAGGATTCCATTAAGTTAACTATTAATGTTTGTACTAACCGAGAGTCAAGATGGAATGCTTGGATCTTTTAATCATGGTAACCTTTGGAATCATGTGCATAAGATTCCTGTGATACCTTTGCAAGTGCTAAATGGCTACTAAGTATCTATCTAGATTGGTTACACCTAAGAATGACGATTGGATTATCTATGATGGACCATCATCATGAATTGGAAATTCCTAGTAGAACATCCACTTGAACTATAGTTTGTAAAAAACTTAAGGAGGCTCATTCCTTAAGTCTTAAAAGATTACCTTAATACCCTAGACAAGGTACTATCACCCTTGAAATCAGGCTTTATCAAGGAACATAGGCCAGACTTGAAAGATTATGCTTAATTTCACTTGAAAGATTATGTTTAATTTCGATTATGTTGAAGGTGGCCCTAGGATGTCTGAGGATTTTAAATGGACTAGTTATAGGATTGGACTCCATGTTAGTTCAAACCTTTAGGAATTATGACAATGAGAACGAGGAAACTTTGGGTACTGACCAGGATTGAGATGAGATTTTATTTGTTAAATGGAAATATCAAACCTTTTTGTAATAAATAAATGATAACAATGATAATAATGAGGATATAATCTGTGTAATGTCTTTATAAGATAGATGAACATAAGATTTGGATGTTTAGATGAGATAACCCTATGAGAGGAGAAACTTTCTTTAATTAAAGAAGATGGGCTAAAACAAAGTGAAGTTATTTCAAGTAAGGGACAAGTGAAACTTTGTAATGTTCAATTTTTGTAAAAACGATGGAAATGAATACGTTTTAAGAGTAAGTCCTTTGAAATGAATTGGTTAAGATCTAGATAAATTAGGAAAATAATCTACACATCAAATAATGAAAATAGGAGGCTAGAAGTACCCTGAAACCAGAGCCAAAATAATCATATAGAATTTAATGAAATAGTTACGAAATGGAATGACATTTTCATAATTTTAGGTGCTTTTTAGAATAATCATAGGAGGGCTTTTTAAATGGAAAATATGAGCTCTCTGAGGCTCTTAGAGGCCTTAACAACCATAAGAAGCCCCAGGACAGTTAAAACCCCTTCAGTATACATTTTTTAATGACAGTAGACCTAAACTTTAACCTTTTCATTTGGGAAAGTTTTAGGTCCAAATTGAGTGATTCCAAAAGCATTTTATAAGATTGAGAACCTAAATTTTATAATGGAAGAGATGGTTCTAAAAAAGGAACTAAAACAAACCTAAAACAAAAGTGCCAAAAAGACAGGACATAACAAGAATTTTTAATGACCAAATTTTAATTCTCTTTCTTATATATGGACGCCCTACTTTTCTACCCACTTAACTGACTTCATTTTCTACCTAAGACTAGAGGAGAATTTTGCTTGGAGAGGCACACAAGATGAGGCGTAAAGGGAGAAGAAAAACTAAGGAAAATGTATGGAAATTCAAGGAATTCCTTGCTCTTCTCTTTAGTAAATTTGTTCTCCTCCTTCTCCTCTTCCTTTCCATAGTTATATTGAAGTATTTGGTGCTATTTTGAGCTCAGAATAGAGGGGAGAAGTTTGAATTTGAGGAAGAGAACCAAAGCAAAAGAAAGAGCATCCAAGGAAAGCTAGAAAACCAAGGTAGTTTTGCTATTTCCATGCTTGCTCTTCCTTGTCTTCCTTCTTGTATGTTTGAACCACTATATGGACAGCCAAGAGAGATTGGATTTTGAACCAAACCAAGGATGAATCTTAAGAATTAGAGTGTGGGAAACAAGAATATGTAAAGAGAACAAAGAAAGAACCATGAAATTGCAAGATGTCTCACTTAGGGTCTTAGTTGCACCTTGGTTTGTAGGATGATTCCTAACCATAATTTAAAGTGTCTAAAAGCTCATATGAGTTCCTAAAACATTAAGGAAGGCTCCCACATGCTTCTTTATGGGTGCTCATTGAAGACCATGTCTTGGACTAACCTAGAAGGAGCACCAAGGGAGTGTTTTAATTTCTTTCAAGCTTAGTTTTGCATCATATATCATAGGAGAGTATGAGAGGAAGCCTTTGAAAAAATTTAGAAAGCCTAAAAAGTGTGATGGAGGTATAGGTTCCATATTATAGCATAACAAAGTAACACATAGCTAGGTTCCTTGAAATGAATCTGTGATAGGTCCAAGGAGTCTAAATGGAGTCAAAAGTCATGGATTAAGGGAGAGAATGGAGCCAAGATCATGAATTCCCAAGGTTGCTTCATTAGGTGCTTTATGGAACCATAATTGAACTACATGGGCAACCTAGCTCTTCTAGTATGTGTATGGCTTTAGTAGATGTTTCAAGAGTATAATTAGATCCCATTTGATGTGTTTAGGCCAAAGGAATCAAGTCCCACCGCTTTGTGAGTGTTTGGTCGAGGGAGAGGAAGAATTTCCAAGAAAGAATGTGTGTTCTTACATACAAGGTAGCTCTCTCTTCTTTCTCACATGCATGGTTAGGTGTTTTCTTGTCTTTGAATATGTGTGTGTATGTTTGAGCTATAAAAAATGTTTCTAGTATACATATACATGCCATGGTACCATGATGCTTTGTTTATGTTCTTAAAAGATGCTTTTATGAACATGTTTTGGCTTGTATGAAATTAGTGAAGCCAAAAGTTCCTTAACTAGGGTGAAGATGAGCCAAAAGACCCTATGAATGGGTGAGATAAAGACAAAAGTCTCTAGAAGAGTGAGGCTTAGTCAAAAGTCCCTTAGAAATGGGTGAGACAAGTCCAAAAGTCCCAAAGAGAATGGGTGAGGCTAAACCATTATCTTGGCAAGCCTAGGTATGTTATATATGACTTCTTGAATGAAGGAAACGTTCTATGTATGTTTATGAATTTCAAGATAGCCATGCATGCATTTTTAGACTTGAAATTGTATCTATTATGTGTGTTTGAAAGGGAGAAGGGCTATTAGGATTCCTATAATCTCACTCTTCCCTCCCCATTGCCTAACATATCTAGGTGGACCAAGAGAGTAAGGAAATGAGAGCCACCAAGTTGGAAGATAAGAGATTAACAAAGAAATGTGTTATTTGCCATTTTTGCAACTACTTCATTGTCACAAGATGTAATTTAATGATGTGTATGATGTGTAACCTTTTGAACATGTATAAATACATGGATATGTGATATATATATGAGAATTGGAAGCAAATAAATTGAATAACATGTTTTTGACATTGAATGGCAAAGTAGAGCTTGTATGTTCCATGTGTATGTCATCAAGTGGGAGAGTGAATTTGTGAGATCTAGATTTTTAGACCTTTGAGACGTGTTTAGTAGGTTATTTTCATGCTTTCCCCATGAACTCAAGTGGCCCTAGAAAAGATAGAAGCTCAATTGGACCATTAAGGTGGCATAAAAGTGACATTTTACAACCCTATATCACAAACTAACCAAATGGACGAATTTTTCCATAAAATTTGGAATGCATATAGATCTCATCTAGTGCTTTTTGGAAAGCTAAAGAACAGATTATTTGGAGCTCCAGAGAATTAATTATGAATTTTCAAAGTTGCCTAAAAGTTGTTATACTGATATGGTTACTGTTCATATGGTCAGTTTCTTCTTTGATGTAATTTGAGGGTCAAATGGTGTTTGATGTAATATTTGGTCCCTCAAAAATGCAAGAAAACATAAAGAAACGCGAGAAACATAACATATGATTTCTCCGTTAATGTACAAAATTCACTGGATACAAAAGAAAGTCCCCCAAATAAAGTAAATTAAGGTCCAACAAAATTAGAATAATATTCTAAACCACAAATAATGATGAGTCAAGGCCAGAGGTGCCCTAAAATTGGGACCAAAATAGATGAAAGAAAAGAAAAAAGGGGGTCTTGAAGAGTCTCTAAAGTTAAGTATGAAGAAGCTAGGGACTAAAATGCAAAGAAAAGTTATGTGCCAGGCAAAATGTATAAATTGCCCGAAAGTTTAGAGAACCCTAGTTTCACCCTTTATTTGTGAATTTAGGCACGAATATCAAAAAATCGACTAAGAATCTCAGAAATCCATGACCCATAGTTAAACTCGATTTAATGAGATGGGTCCGATAATGCCATATTGTCCAGATGGCCGAGCAAGATCTAGTTAGCTCAATCAGTAGTGAGTGGATCGTCGTACAACCCTCAAAATAATACTAGGCTGATAGAATATATAGTTATGGCACAACCTAGGTCATCTCCCTCGGAATTGGCGTTCAATATTTAATTGAGTTTTCCAAATGTTAAAAGACTCTAAAATTTCCTAACTAGAGGGGTTTTAATTGAATTAAACTAAACTGAATTAAAATTCCTAAATTCTATCTAATTAGGTGAATTATGAATGAAAGATGGTCTTGTGACTAGCTTTGGATTCGTCCCTTGGTATCCACTATCCTTATCCTAATCTAATTATGATTAATTCTAGCCTAAGAGTCTCTAATCGTGTTCATAACAATTTATCTTGAGTAACCACACACGATTCAAGAAAATGAACGATCTAATATTGAATTGAAACCTCACATCCAAATTAATTGTCAATTCTTGTTTTAGGATCAATGAACACTTAATTCGATTGATTAACTGATTGATTAGCTTCTAAATCATCCTAAATATTTAATTAACCAACTAAACATTAAGGAATCCTCAATTTAAAACAATACGTTCACCTCATGTATTTTATCGAACACCTTCGAAGTATACATGAAATTCATATAATATTGAAATTAATCAGATCAATTAATCAACAAAAAGGTTCCTAATTAGTGTCTAACCCAGCCACTAATTATAATTACACAATTTCCTTATCAAATACATCTTAACCAAGAAAATAAATGAAAGAGAAAAAGTGTAGGAAAAATATAGAAAAGTCTTAGCCAAAATTCTAAATTATGCTTCCATGGATTCAAGCTTCTCCAAGAGATTCCTCCTTGATAGCCTCAAGATGGAGTTTAGAACTTCATGGAATGTAGATGGATGGATGGTAGATATATGGCGTGGAAGATGGATGATGATTGGAATGATGGATGATGGATGGATGTGGCGTCTTGAATGAACGAATGAATGGTTCTATATATAGGCAAGGATTGGCTGAGAGTTTAGAGACGTGGATGACTTGTATTGTGTGAATGGATGAGGGTATAAATTGCATGAAAGAGGCGTGCAGATTTTGGACTGTGAATGAAGTATGAATCCTCCTTGGAATGCCTCTGGACGCTTCAAAACTTGCTCGCTGTTCACCGTGACTCTTTTAATGAATCATATGCAGCTTCTTCTTCTCCTTCTTCTCGTTATTATTCACGTGCCCAGCCTCTCCTTGAGTTTTTTTCATTCTCCACGTCTCATTCATGCTTCTTTCTTTTATACATATATACGATGGGCCCCACTGGTTATTTTATTATATTATTCATGCAATCACGTTCAGCTTCTTCATTTTTCTGCCCAGTTTCTTCACTTCAGCGTCTTCCTTCTTCTCCTTTTTCTCGTAGCTCTTTCCAGCTCATGCACTCTACATCCAGTAGCTCAAGTTTACGTGTTGCTTCTCCTTCACGTGTCTGTGCATGTGTTTTGCTCGTTCAGCTTGTCATCCCAGCAGAATGAAGAAGCAGTCTCCCACGTGAAGATCAGCGTCTCCAACTCTCTGCAGCTCGTTGCTTCTGGGTTTCTCAGCTCATGTAGTCTCATGTTTCGTTCAAGTTCAGCTCGAGTTCCTTCCATGCTTCTTGCTCTGTTCTTAAACTCAAAAATAGAGGCTTCTTCTCTTTTCTTCACCACATTCAGCTTCTCTTTCCAACCACGTTAAAAACGTAGCTTCTGCATGTTCTTTCTCCAGCTCATTGTTAGCTTCAGCTCGAGTTTCTGCATGAGTGTGAGCTTCATCGTGTGAGTGATATCTTCCTTAAAACTCTCTTTACCACGTAAATCTCCTCCCTGTTCAGCAGCATCTTCATCTTTTCTTTTCAAAGCACAGAACCCATGTCAGAACCAAGCTTCATCTGTTGCCTCCTATATTTGCTGCTCATTGTGCATCTTCTTCACGATGGCTGCCTCGTCCTTTTCATCTTTATGTGGCTTCTTCCCTTAAGTCCAGCCCAGCTCCCCTTTTAGCGTCACTTTCACGTTGGTTTTCTTCATGCACATTACAGCTGCTGCCCATGCTTCCTCATCAACCCAAGCTCCTTCACGTTCTAGCCCTTCATTCGTTCTTGTTTTCCACTTCAGCTTTTCCTCCATCCAACTCTATTTTCAGCTAATCTTCCACGTTATTTTCATGTTCAGTTCTGCCCTTGTGTGTCTTCCACCTCAACTCCAAACTCCTTCGTGTTTTTGCCTTGCAAGCTTCTTGTTTCATTTTTATTACACAAGCTCCCTTTATGCAGCTGCTTTTTACGTGAAAAAACAAGCTCCTTCCAGCTTTGCTCACAGCACATACAACTTGAGCTTCTCCTTTGTTTTTGTAGCATAGCTTCATGTGAATGGGTGCAACGTGAGAGTGTGAGAGTTGTGCTGCATGTGTGAAGAGTGTTGCTTTAACGTGAGTGAGCTGCCTTCCATCCAAAAATCCCTCTTTCTAGTTGCAAAGTGTGGCTTCCTTCATGTAGTTTAGCTCTTGATTCAATCTTGAAGCTTCAATCATTTTTTTTGTATTAATTTATATCCTTAAAATTCCCATTGCCCAACAAAATTCTGCACAAATAGTAAAAACAATTTAATAGAAAAATTCACAAGAATCATTTAAAGAACTTTATGCATTAAAATTCTAAAATCTTGTAAATAATTTCCTAAGATATAGAAATGGCTTCTAAAACAAAACTTTATCTAATTAGACCATTAAAGCCATATTTGGATACTAAAATTACTTAAAATAAGGAGAATAAAATGTATATAAATTATGCTTATCAAGTAGCCATGAGTAAAATAGTTAAAGAAAGTAGTAACAACTATAGAAATAGAAATAGATAAAGGGCTAAGAAACCCTGAAGGAGTTTCGGAGACTAAATTGTAATAAATGAAAATTTTATAGCACAAGCATTATACAGAATGGTGAAAATTACACCTAAAGACCCAAATGTCCGATTGACACCAGAATTCATGAGGATCGAGCTTAAGGGCCCTTAATCCATGTTTGAGTGTTAGTATGGCTAGAAAGTAGAGGAAACAATATTTATAAATTTTAAAAAGTCTAAAGGTATCTATTGTACTGTAAAACCTTAATCAGGCCCGGACACCGATTTTTAGACTGTTGTAAAGCCCAATAGCTGATTCTAAAGGCCCAATAAGAGGAGAGAAGATATAATTAGGGCTTTAGAGAAGATTAAACCCAAATATAAATATAAAATGAAAAGGAAAGAAGAAGAGGATTTTAGTTAGTTTAAAGAATTAACCATGGTTGAGTTAAAAATTGACTATAGTTGAGTTAAAAAAATTAACCATAGTTACTAACTATAACTTAAGGGTTAAGAATAAGCATCCAAGTGTGTGGCTAAGGAGTTTTTGAAAGAATATATTTAGTTATGAAATTAGAAAATCAAAAGAAAAAAAGAATGGAAGGTTAAGATTTGATCTTGAAAAGGTTAAAGGGTCCGAATTGGTATGACCATTTAACTTTATTTAAGTTCATCTCCTTCACCTCCATTCCACCATTTTCACACCACACACAAGGGAGAAGGAGAGAAAAACATGAAGAGAGAGAGAGAGAGGGAGAAAAAGTGGAAGAAGAAGTGGAATCAAGCAAAACTACCACCATTCTTCACCAAATTTCTTCATCTTCTTCATCCTCCAACCATTTTCTCCAAAAGGCAGCTGCATCTCCATCTTTTCTTCAAGGTGGAATGTTGCTCTAAGTGGGAAAAGAAGGAAATTTTGTGTAAAAAAAAGCAAAGGAAGCAAGGATTAAGCTTAAAGAGTAAGTTTTCTCCACCTTGCACTTGAAAATCGTTTGGTTTAAGTTAGTTTTGTTAAACCCTAGCTTTAAGTCACTTTTGGACAGCATCTGGATCATTAAAAATGGGGTTTATATGTTGAATATGAAGGCCTTGAAATGAATTTTATATGTTGAACATGAAGGCCATATGAGCTTAGTTATTTTTGTTATGTGCTGGGACTTTGAAAAACACAAAGATTGTATTTTTTGAGAAAATCGAAATCATGAGGAGATGCTGTCCAAAATTTCTGAAAATTTTTATAGTGTTTTCTTAATGTCTTAAAGTCACGTATACCAAATTTCAAGTCCTAAAACATAAAGGAAGAGGCTATGGAATTTTTTAGAACCAAGAAACTCACTTTTGGGCCTAAAATGGATCTAGATTATGTTATGACCAAAATGTATTATTGGAGCTGGAATTTGATGATTTTATCCATTCCAATGGATTCAAAAGGGTGTTTTTAGCTAGGAATACCTATGGGAAAGCCTCCAAAACTCATGGAATAAAATTTCTAAATTTTAGCCAAGAAATGCATACTATTTGGCCATAGTGAATTGGAAGGGAAGGAGTTAGATTTTTCCAATTCCAATGGTCCCATTAAGTTTAAAAAGGGATATATTACTGTAGAATTTTGGGTCTATATGTTGATTAATGAATTATCATTATGATTATAGGGTTTAATATTTGTTTGGGAACTCCAAAAGCAAGTAAACCGAGTTCCAAGGCTTGAGGAGCAAAGTTTGCTAAGGTAGTAGTTTTCCTTTCTCTTTTTTTAAGCTTGTATGTTTGTATAATGATGAGTGTTATGCTATATCAAGTTGTTATTTATGCTATAAGATGAGACATGTATGCTTAGACCGTGCTTGGCCTGGTACGAAATTCCTTGTATTCCTATGTGGTATGTGGCACCTTGATTGGCATTGTGTTATGTACTTACATGCTTGCTTGTGAATGAGATTGGTTTACTACTACTGAGATTTCATAATCTCACCCAAATATAACCCATGCTAGGTCTGAGTTCAAGCAAAGAAAGGGTAAAGGGTATGGAGGCATAAATTGAGGACCTTACTTTTATGCATCACATTTTGTCATGTAATTACATATCTTTGGATTATGGTATGTATGAGTTATGTTATAATGCTATATGATATTAGGCCATGTAAAAGAAAGCCAAGTATATACCCAACCCTGAAGTAAAAAGAAAATTTTAATCAGTTCAGGTTTCTATTGACTCCTCTAAGTTCTATATGAGGTATTTGTAACAGGAAAATCATTATATAGTAAGGTATGACATTATTAGTATCAGAGCAAAGTTTCAGGCTTTCTAAGATTGTATATGGCTTGAGTATGTGGCTATAAGGCTATGTAAAGGTTTATAGAGTTATGAAAAGCCTTGTATGATGTATCTTGGGTGTGTAGAGGTGATTTATATTTTTATTTATACTAAGTGAGTTGTGAATGGTCGTAAGTAGGTAGTAAGTTATGAGTGAGATTGGCCTCTAGTTTTAGAATAGAGTTAATTGATCTAATGGTTAGAGCTCTATAACTTACTACTTGCTTCTTCTTCTTGTTCCTTCTTTATGTAGTTTTTGGCCTAAACCAGAACCATATGGGGGGAAGTTTTTTGTCCAAAAACAAGAGAGGAACTTGGGTTTTAGACCATGGGGAAGTAGAATATGCTACAAAATTACAAGAAAAACTAATAAATTTCAAGTTAGCCAAAGTGTAGGACTCTTGAAGGGTTTGTAAAATCTGTTTTGATTATTGAATTTTCTTGCATATGTAAGTGTTTAATTGAGTTCCTAAGACCTCTAGGAAGCCTCTCAAATGGTTTTCATAATGGAGCTTTATGAAACAACACATGTCTAGGCTCTTGAAAGTGAGTAGATGATGGCTCCAAGGACCTTGAATGAGGTCAAGAGGCCTAGAAATAAAAAGAGAATAAAGCCTAGAACTTGAATCATGAAGGTTGCTTCAATAGGC
>JAIUCV010003559.1:2500-10000 GCA_026724425.1 Erythrophleum ivorense
GCCAATGATCTAATTAGAGGAATAATTGAAATTATTGTATCAAGCTTTTTCATAACATTTTCGATTATAAATGAATTTTCCAACATTTGATTCCGTACCACTGAAGGATTTAGCCGCACATTTGAAAAATAGCCCAAAAAGTAAAATGAATGCTCGGATAATAGGTTTATATGGATCTTTCCTGGTTGAGACCAAACATAAAAATGACATTGCCATAAATGGATAAGATAGTATTTCCATTTTTTCATCAAAAAGGACGTATTCTTTGAAGCCAGAATGGATTTTCCTTGATATCTAACATAATGAATGAAAGGGTCCTTGAAGAACCATAGGGTGGACGGAAAATCCTTATCAAAGACTTCTAAAAAATGTTCTATTTTTGCATAGAAATAGATTCGCTCAAAAAGGACTCCAGAAGATGTTAATCGTAAATAAGAAGATTTGTTACGGAGAAAAAGAAAGATAGATTCGTATTCACATACATAAAAATTATATAGGAACAGGAAAAATCTTGGATTACTTTTTGAAAAAGAAGAAATCCATTTTTTTGGAGTAATAAGACTATTCCAATTACAATACTCATAAAGAAAGAGCCTTAATAAATGAAAAGAAGAGGCATCTTTCACCCAGTATCGAAGGGTTTGAATCAAGATTTCCAGATGGATAGGGTAGGGTATTCGTACATCTGATACATAATTTAAATATGGAAATTTTTCCTCAAAAAAAGGAAATATTGAATGAATTGATCGTAAATTAGAAGATTTTACAATTTCTGCCTCCTCTAAGGAAGAGATTAATTGTAGGGAAAATGGAATTTCCACACTGACGGCAAGCCCCTCTGATATTATTTGAGAATACAAATTCTTGTTGTACCCCCAAAATGGATTTTTGTTAGAATCATTAGCAAAAATAATCAAATGATTCTGTTGATACATTCGAGTAATTAAACGTTTTACAATTAGTAAACTAGATTTATTGTCATAACCTAGATTTTCCACCAAAATGGAGCTATTTAAACCATGATCATAAGCAAGTGCATAAATATACTCCCGAAAAATAAGTGGGTATAGGAAGTCATGTTGGCGAGATCTATCTAGTTCTAAATATACTTGAAATTCCTCCATTTTTGAAATTCGATTTGGGCCAAGGATCGAGGATTTATTGGGTTATCAAATGATACATAGTGCGATACAGTCAAAACAGGGTATTCTATTCTAATAAAAATGGAATAGATACCTAGAAAACAAGTAAGACTCATCAACGGACTCTCTCTACTCGCTTTTTCCATCTAATTGTTTTATGTTCGTTCTAGGATAACAAGATAGTTAGAAATCCTTTATTTTCTCAACCCAATCGCTCTTTTGATTTTGGAAAAAAAAAAATATCTTTATCAATATACTCTTTCTTCTACACATTTATCGCCACCCCATAATATAATGGAGAATAACTAATAGTTAGGACTCATAACAAAAATCAATAATCCATTCATGGGAAAAGCTTTTCCCGCATCAAGTACTAATATATTGATTTTTAACGTATAATTAGATGGGGTAATCATTCAAATTCAAAACGAAAGCTCGTTGCTTTTTGTTTCCCTATAATTGGAGCCGCCAAACTCTATCCATTTATTAATTCAACCCAACTGTGAATTTATTTTGTTCCGAGCCAAGAATTCAAACAAGGATTTGGGCCCGATCCAATAACAATGAAATATTCTTAGAATTCTCCATTGATACGACATGCTGCTTTTTCCATTCATTCCTTTATGGATCAGTCGTGGTCTTACAAACTCTACCGATGGTATGGACGAATCCATTGCTTCATAGAAATGTGTAAAAAATTGAGTCGCACTTAAAAGCCGAGTACTCTACCATTGAGTTAGCAACCCTAATAAAATAAACTACAAAAATAAACTAATAGGATGTGTAGATACAATCGCAATCAAAATAAATAAAAAGATTGAATTAGATAATAAAAAAAATATTCCATTAAAATCAAATTGAAAGAAAAAAGAAATAAAAAATGTTGAAGTCGAATCGATTCTGAACATAAAAATGAACGGATCAGATGAAAATACAAGAAATTTTCTCAGATAAAAAAAGGAAAATCACAATTTATAGACCGCCTCTTTGTCTCCTATGTTATACATTCTTTTCATTTTATTTATTAATTTTTATTACTCTATTTATATATTTATATTCTAATTTAGATTAGAATATTTCGATTTTTTTAGATTCTAATATTTATATTATATTCTATTATTATTCTAATAGATTTTTATTAAAATATCCACTAATATCCACTTTAGAATATCTATAATATCTATTTTAGATTCGAATATTAATATATTAGAATCTATTCTAAATTTCTTATTAACTTATTAAATTCTTTTTTATTTTTCTTTTGTTATTTATATTTATTTAATATATTCTAATATTCTATTTCTTTAATTAAAAAAAAAAAGAACTTCTTTTCTTGTTTATATCCCAGAAAAGCCAACGAACCCATCTATTTGATGAAGTAAAAAAAACAAAATCCTATGGAACGGGGATAAATAGATCCATTTATTCACGATCGGATTATATTTATTTGATACACTGTTGTCAATATTAATGTTGAAAAAATAATACAATGGAGAAAATAAACGAATTAGAAACTTTGTTATTATTAATTGGAATTCCAATTAATAATAACAAAGTTTCTAAATAATAAATACTAAGAAAAAATAAAGTCAAAAATAAAAAATAAGGTAAAGTAAATAAAAAACCAAGCAATTATGTTGTATTAACACTACATAAATAATCGACATAGATACAAAAGGGGCGTATGCGAAAATTAAGGAAAAAGGTAGAGATCGGGTTTATTCAATCAATAAATAGAATAATTCAATCAATATAATATAAATAGAATAAGAAAGCTTAACCTAACCCCCTTTATTTTTAAATTTCTTCAGAGAATTCCAACAAAAACCACCTCATTGAGGGTAATATATTTATAGATCCAATTACTTCATTTATTACTTCATTTATTCATTTGTCCATTTTTTGATTTTCTATTATTTATATCAATAAAAATGGATTTTTGTAGTTATAGAAAACAGCATTCTATAGCAGCAATAAGAAATAAAAAATTAGGTATGAATAGAGCAAGAGAGCGGGGGGGGGGGGGGGGGGATAAGAGAGAAAAGGATTATATAAATCTATATACAAGTCATCCACACCCTCTTTTTTTTATTTCTTTATTTTCTTAATTGAATTTCGTTTGTTGATTAGGACAAAGTTCCATAAAAACACCCGCTCTTTTTGAAATATCCTGAACAGTTCCTGTAGGTTGAGCGCCTTTTTCAAGGAAATATAGAATAACAGGAATATTTAAATAGGTTTGATTCTTTATCGGATCATAAAAACCCACTCTCCGAAGATCTCTCCCCTCTCTTCGGGATCGAACATCAATTGCAACGATTCGATAAACGGCTCATTGGGATAGATATAGATAAACAATACACCCCCCCTAGAAACGTATAAGAAGTTTTCTCCTCGTACGGCTCGAGAAAATTCGAAATTATGTCTATGTATAGAATTATGATGTCAAATAGATCCATAAAATCATCAAATCAATTAGACTATGATTTAAATTAAATACTTTTTTTCTTATTCTTTCCCGAAAAAAGAATCACTCGTATTCGCAACCTCATAACTCAAGTTGGATAACTCTCAAATAACTCAAAGGAAAACAAAACCTTTAGTTAGGTATTTTATTTCATTTATTGAGCGGTCTCTACCCCCCCTTCTTGTCTGTCTCCTTTAGAATCTATTTTTCGTCTTCAGTCTAATATAGTTGTTGAGACAATTGAAAATGGTATTTACTTGTTCCATGATCCGTTAGCTTTTCCTTGAATCATTGGGTTTAGACATTCCTTCGAGGATCTTTAATCGTTTCAAAAATGGCAGCAACATACCAATTTTGTTTTATTTCTTTCCATCAAAGAATCATACAAATAGATGGTTGATTCCCCCAGATCCACTTTTGATCGAAAAAGTTTTACCAATTCCAACAAATTGGACTTTTTTTTTTTAACTTGCTCGAATTGGATCCTTTCGATTTCTAAATCGAAAATATACTTACGAAGTTGTTCTAACTTATTAATTTTCACTAACCCTAGAAACTTGACCCTGAGAAATGAATCAACTCGAGCTCCATCATGTACTATTTCCATCATCAACCCCTCTCCCCTTCCCAAAAAAATGAATTCGAGTGGAACAGAACAAACGATGTCGAGAAAGAGCACCCTCATTTCTATATAATAGAAAAATGGTGGATGTAAGAATCCACAGCTAATCTAATCATGTCTTTCAAGTCGCACGTTGCTTTTTACCACATCGTTTCAAACGAAGTTTTACCATAACATTCCTCTAGTTTGGAGCCGGTATGTAATTGATTCAATTATGAAATCATGAATAGTCATTGATTCAATCGATACATAATAATCCATATTTTTTTCCTTCTATATGAATGGCAAATTTCTAAAGTAAAGAAGTATCAACAAAAATTCAAATTAACTTGATATTGTAGGAATAGAATTTCAATTCCATTTTTATTTATTTTTCTATTTTTTAGAAAAATTGAAATTCTAATTCATAATTCAAATTATTATAAATTAATATTCTAATAAATAATTAATATATTCAATATTCAGATTCTAATTATAGAATAGATTCGATTTCTATTTTATATTAAATAGAAATTGATATTGAATTTCTATATTTCTATTTAGAATATATTTTTATTAGTTTTTATTAGAATAATTATTAGAATAATATATATTATACATTTTTAATATACAATAACAACAATAACACGAATAAAAAAAAGAAGTTCTTTTTGAATCTACATCTTCAAAGTGACTCGATTTAGAGACGAATCATTAAAAAAAAAGAAGAATCACATTCTACCCAATATTATATACTCTTAAATAGAAGGTTTCTCAAAAAAGGGCAATCTTTATTCTGATATACAATTTGTATTCAGATATGATATATATCATGAATGGATATGCTCTGGGACGGAAGGATTCGAACCTCCGAATAGCGGGACCAAAACCCGTTGCCTTACCGCTTGGCCACGCCCCATTTCTATTTCTATTCGACACTAATAAACACTATTATTGGTATTGGTTGTTCGTCAATTCCAGTCCAAATATCTAAATATCTATAGAATAAATTGTTACTAGAATTTTGATATGTCTAAATATAGAATTAAACTGAAATTATTGATCATTACATAGAATTCAATTAAGATATTGCATGAAAGTATGATTTCTTCTATTTTTTATTTCTTTTTATTTCAGAATGGAAAGATTTTGAATTGGATAAGTTCAAATCAAAGAAGGATTTTTGGAGTCTACTTTTTTTATTTAATTCATCATTTTATTCGTAATTAATTCGATTTTTTTATTTCTATTTGGATTTTCAATTTTTTTGATTTCTTTTTTTATTTATAAATAGTATAAATCATAAATGAAATAAATAACAACAAAAAAAACGAAATTAAGAAATTAATAAAAGAAATTAAAAATTCATTTATTATCAAATTCAGAATATATTAAAAATATTAACTTAATTTAATATTAACTTAATTTAATATTAACTTAATTTAATATTAACTTAATTTAACTCACAAAAAGAAAAAATACAATTATCTTAAAGAACAAAATGTTTGTTATGCTTAATATCTTTAGTTTGGTCTGTATTTGTATTAACTCCGCCCTTTATTCAAGTAGTTTTTTCTTCGCGAAATTACCTGAAGCCTACGCTTTTTTGAATCCAATTGTAGATATTATGCCAGTAATACCTGTACTCTTTTTTCTCTTAGCTTTTGTTTGGCAAGCTGCTGTAAGTTTTCGATGAGATCCTTAATTTGAATACTGTCCTAGAAGAATTCCAAATTTATTCGAAAAAAATTCGAACATTTTAACAATTTCAATTTATAAGATCAGATAAGTTTTACAGTGTGAATCCTCGATTCAAATATTGAAATTGTTTATAGACAAGAAAAATCTGGACCATCTCATTTCCTCATTCTTACATTTTTTCCATTGAAAAATCCTATTATGAGTCCCCCACCAATATCTAATTATGGATATGAAAGGAAATTTTTGGTAATAAAGGAATCGACTCTTATTACAAATAAATTTCCGAAAAGTTTTTTCTATTTCTCGAAATCACTTCATTTCTTAGTATCAAAAGAAACATAATGTGTAGTATAGGAGAATCTATTCTCTTTCTTTTTTTTTAATGATCTTGGAGATTGTGTAATGCTTACTCTAAAACTATTTGTTTACACGGTAGTGATATTCTTTGTTTCTCTTTTCATCTTCGGATTCCTATCTAACGATCCAGGACGTAATCCGGGACGTGAAGAATAAAAAATCAGATTTTTTGGTTTTCTGTGTTTTCCTTGCTTGTGCTTGATTTTGAAATATTCTTATTATCTATTTTATTAAATAATAAAAGTTAATCGTTAATATAAATAAAAAATCAAACAAACAAAGAAACAAAAGAGGCTCTATTCAAAAGGTAAATAAAATACCAAATCATAGACGGAAACGGAAAGAGAGGGATTCGAACCCTCGGTACGAAAAATTCGTACAACGGATTAGCAATCCGACGCTTTAGTCCACTCAGCCATCTCTCCAAAAGATAATTTCTATTTTATATTTATATCTTATCTCTCTTCTCTCTTTGACTTTTTCTATTTTATATTAGAATATTTTCTATTCTAATATATTATATATATTTCTATCTAATATATTATATATATTTCTATATTAATATAGATTTCTATATTAATATTAATCTAATAAATAAATAATATAAAAAATCTAATATTCTAATCTAATTATATTAATTAATATAGAATATATTCTAATTATTTAATTTAGAATTTCATTTATATTTAATAAAAAAAATAACTTGTTTTTCAGCCCGGCCAGGTCAGTACCTAGCCGGGCCTTTTTTGTTCCCATGAATCCTGGATAAAAATGATTTATTTGATCTGAAAAAAAAATACTTGTTATTGAAACAAGATCAAACATAAGAATGGAATCTCTTATTACTCTTTCTTTTTTTCCGGTAAAGTATCTAAAAGAAAAAAAGGAATGGAACTAAGGATTCTTGCACAATGCATTTTTATGTTATGGCTTAAGTAGTTTTGTCGAGATGTATCTGTCAAAACACCTTTAGCAAAACAAAATCCAAAAATGAAATGAGTCCCCTTTTCTTAATTTCATTAGATCCCCTTACGAAACACGCCAACACTATAATTTTCATGATTCTTTTATGATCCTATTTCTGATTCCCTTGTTGGACAAAAGGTCCATTTATATACAATAATCACATTGGAGCGGGTATAGTTTAGTGGTAAAAGTGCGATTCGTTCTATGGATCCCTTACTAGTTAAGGGATCCCTCGTTTGATTCATATTCCGATCAAAAACTTTATT
>JAIUCV010003559.1:15000-20000 GCA_026724425.1 Erythrophleum ivorense
TACCCCGTATTTTTCCCTCTGCCTCGGGTTGTCTCGCGATCCCTTCTACAGCTTGACCTGCAGCAGTACCTTGACCAACCCCAGGTCCAATAGAAGCAAGCCCGACGGCCAACCCAGCAGCAATAACGGAAGCGGCAGAAATCAGTGGATTCATGATAAGTTCCTCGCACCCAAAATAAAGAAAAGAAATAGTTAATGATACAATCAACCAACAAATTATGACTTAATTATTCCATCACTAAGATTTATCCAATCGAAGTAATTAAGAATTCCGAATTGAAAAAAGAATATTTATTGAACTATAATAATATTTATCGAACTATCAGAAAGACTTCGATATTTCTTTTTTAGTTTCTATCCACGTAGTTTTTGTGAATCCCTACAACTTTTGTTCTTATCTTACTTTACATTTCCAAACCATTCTTTGAATTCTTCGTTCTTTTTCTTGATTTAATCTCTTTAGTCATTCAAGATTCAATTCACAATTCTAGATGAAACGGAAGGACTTTTTTTTTTGAATCCCTATCTAAATTTACAGTAGCAGGACAAATTTAGATATATGTTTAGTTCATATATAACTAGTTAATATATAATATCACATATACATGTGTTTTTTCCATACCGTAAACCTATTATTCGTGTCTTAGATTCAATCGGATTCGAGAATCTTTTTTTGAAACATCCACAAAACAAAGAGTTGTCTTATAGCGATTAGATTCTATACACCTAGTTCGACCCCCCTACTCCTACCCTATTTTTTTGAATCTCGTTCTTTTTTAAAGCCTTCTCTTCCTTTTATTTATTATGATCCCATATGGATAAAATCAATCTAAATCAATTCGGTAGACCGAATTATTGCATAGAAATATCAGCATTTGAGTGATCTAAGTTCATGTAATTTTATTTTATTATTTATTCCAATTTGGTCAATCGTTGAATTGAATGAATGAAAGGGGAATCCGTTCTATATAACATCTTTTTTTTTAATCACACGTCGTAAACGGGGATACCATACGAATTCTTATTCAAATTATGGCCCATATATAATATATAATCTTAATAAAGAATCTTATATATATAATTATATATATAATATAAGATTCTAATATAGAATCTTATTTCATTTTTATTTAATAAAATGTTAGAATTGAATGAACAAAACAAAATACAACAAAACAATCCAAATCCAAAAACAATAGAAAAAGAATATTCATTGGAGGGAAGTATAAATTGGTCAAAGAAAGAGTCTTTTTAGGAAAAATAGGAAAAAGATCTTTTAGATGGATCTCTTTCCTATTTTTTTTACAATTCCCCGTTTTTGACTTTTACACTAAATCGTATACTTATTTTATTTAGACCTTATTTGCATCTTTCTTATTTTGGATAACCTTTTTTAGAAATTTCTTTCTAAATTTTGGTTCCGTTCCCTTAAGTAGATTATTTTGAGCCACACATACATTGCGGCGGGCTAAGCTAAAAAAAAAGACTATTTCAAAACTAGTCAATGATGGCCTTCCATGGATTCACCTATATAAGCTGCAGCTAAAGTTGCAAAAATAAGAGCTTGAATACCGCTTGTAAATAATCCAAGGAACATGACAGGTATAGGAACCACTAAAGGTACTAAAGAAACAAGAACAACAACTACTAATTCATCAGCTAATATATTTCCGAAAAGTCGAAAACTAAGTGATAAGGGTTTTGTGAAATCTTCTAAGATGTTAATCGGTAAAAGGATTGGGGTTGGTTGGATGTATTTACCAAAATAACCTAATCCTTTTTTTGAAAGACCCGCATAGAAATATGCTACCGACGTAAGTAAAGCTAATGCAACAGTAGTATTTATATCATTTGTGGGTGCAGCTAACTCCCCATGAGGTAACTGTATTATTTTCCAAGGCAAAAGAGCCCCTGACCAATTAGAAACAAAAATAAATAGAAACATAGTTCCAATAAAGGGAATCCATGGACCATATTCTTCTCCAATCTGAGTTTTGCTCACGTCTCGAATGAATTCAAGGACATATTCAAAGAAATTCTGACCGTTAGTAGGAATGGTTTGTGGATTTCGAACAGCTATAATGGCTGAAACTAATAAAATAGCAATTACAACCCAAGAAGTAATAAGTACTTGGGCATGGACTTGGAAACCCCCTATTTGCCAATAGAGATGTTGGCCTACTTCCACAGCCGATATATCGTATAATCTTTTTAATGTGTTGATGGAACATAATAGAACATTCATATTGCCCTCTGAAAGAAATACAACTTTAAAAGGAATTATTTTGATTCAACCATCTCTTTTTCGGCTTGTCTACTTCAATTTGAGATTTTGAATACCAACTAATCACATAATATCTCTGGTTATTCTTTTTTGCGCGATTCAGTAATAGTATAGTAACCGATTCCATAAATCTATGGAGTTCCCCAAACCAAATAATTTATTTATCTTATTATTAATCAAGAATTTCGTATATAGCTAGAACGACCCTCACAAATTGCAAATACTAATTTGGTAAGAATTAATCGGATTGAAGCTATAGCATCATCATTAGCTGGAATCGAAATATCTGCGAGATCCGGGTCACAATTTGTATCGATTAAACAAATCGTTGGAATTCCCAAAGTGATACATTCTCGAAGAGCCGTATATTCTTCTTGCTGATCAACGATTATTACAATATCGGGTAACCCCGTCATATATTTAATGCCGCCCAGATATGTTTCCAAGTGAGATAATTGTCTCTTCAACATAGCGGCATCTCTTTTCGGAAGACAGTTGAGTCTCCCCGTCTTTTGTTCCGTTCTCAAGTCCCTGAACTTATGAAGTCTCCTTTCTGTAGTATACCAATTCGTTAACATACCACCGAGCCATTTTTTATTAACATAATGACACCGAGCTCTTATTGCAGCCCGCGCTACTGAATCAGCTGCTTTATTTTTGGTACCAACAATTAAGAATTGTTTTCCCCTATTTGCTGCATCAAAAACTAAATCACAAGCTTCTGATAAAAAACGAGCAGTTCTAGTAAGATTTGTAATATGAATACCTTTACGTTTTGCAGATATATAAGGTGCCATTCTAGGATTCCATTTCCTAGTACCATGGCCAAAATGAACTCCTGCTTCCATCATCTCTTCCAAAGTTATGTTCCAATATCTTTTTGCCATTTATCCCCACACTTTCTCTCTCTTTTTTTTTTTTCAAATAAAAAAAAGAATTTGAAAAAAAGAGATCAGGTATCCTGAAATAGAAATAAATAATTGTTCCGATGGAACCTTCTCTTCTACCGAAGATTGGCCGTTGATACACGATCAGGCCATTCATTTTTTTCTATTCGTTATTATCTTTATTACTATTACGAAATCAAATGACCGCGTTGAAAGGGATGAATCCGCTCTTAGGAATGATTAAATCCTCGAAATGATTGCTCTGATGTATCACATAAATTCTTTGAAATGAAAAAATCAAATAATTCTCTGTGGTGGAACAAAATATCTCTCATTTCTCCCTCGAAATTTTTTTTTTTTGTTTCCACGGTAATCTTGTTATGTTGCCTTGGCCTTGAACGGTGCATTAATCTTTTGAATCCGGTACCAACGGGTATCGTCCCCCCTAAAACAACGTTCTCTTTCAGACCTTTCAACCAATCGATACGGCCCCGGAGAGCGGCTTTTGCTAAAACTCTAGCAGTTTCTTGAAAACTCGCTTCGGATATAAAACTTTGAGTATTCAGAGATGTTTTCGTTATTCCCAATAATAGGGCTCGGTAACAGATCGCTTCTTCCAAAGCACGTCCCGTTCGTTCAGCTCGCAACAATCCAATTAGTTCACCGGGTGAAAAAACATTAGACATTCCATCTTCTGAAACCAAGACTTTTGATGTTATTTGACGCACAATAATTTCTATATGTCTATTATGGATCTGCACCCCCTGGGATCGATAAACCTTTTGGATCTTATTAACCAAAGAAATACGACTTTGCACTATAGTTAGCTCAGCACCAATCAAGAATCCCCAGGGAATGCCAAGAATTCTTGTTATACGCTCGTTCCAACCCTCAACTCTCTTTTCTAGGTTCATCGATATTGAATCAATCGAACGCACTTCTAATACCTGTTCCACTTTTGGAAGACCCTGTGTTATATCACCAGATCTCGACTTTTCATATATAAATGTAACTAATATATCTCCTTCATAAAGCATTTCTCCATAATGGCCATGAACAGTTGCTCCTGGAGTCGCCAAATAAGGGTTAGCCGATCTTATTATTACAGAATCAATTTGAACAATTAGAACTTGACCCGATTTTAGGTGTGGTCCGTTTTTAGCTATACATACATTTTCACAAAGAAATTGCCCAAGGTTAATTATTGTAAATGTTTTTTCACAATAATTATGATGATAATTATGATGGAGAAAATGCCAATTAAAATGGAATGGATTCAAAACGATGTTACTGCATAGATCGGGCTTATAAATTCTCCCGTTTTCGTCCATTAAATAATATTTAAATACTTGAAAGGTTTCCTTTAAATTGTCAAGTTGCAAATATTTAGTTATCGAGATCTGATTATGAGTTATTAAACGGTAAAATGAATAAAACTTTGCAACTTGAAGGGCTATTCCTAAAGGGCCTAACGAATTCCTAATTTCAATTAGAGGATCTCTTTTAATTGATTCTTTTATCACATTGTGATATTTTACATCGTTGAATGGGACCATTTGAAAACAATTAGCCGATGACAAAATTATCAAAGATCGGCATTCCTTATTTCTATTCAACAACATACGAATAGTTCCGTGATTTTGGCTAAGTGATTGTTGAATCTTTGCCTTGGAATAAATAGAATAAAATGGATTGATATTGGTGCGATCTGACTCATTATCAGCGATCAATCTTGAACCGGACAGATCATTCCTTTTTCTGATATACGAAATATGGGATTTCACTAAGTCAATTCTTAGGAAATCTCGAATCAAACCATTTGTACTTAC
>JAIUCV010003560.1:0-7500 GCA_026724425.1 Erythrophleum ivorense
GACGCAATTGAACAGATCGAGCAAGTTCAAATTGACGTAACATGAAACCTATTAGTCCGAAAGCACCGTGGAGAGCAACAAAAGTCCACAGACCACCTAATTGACACCAACGGGTAAAATCTCCTTGTGCTTCAGGACCCCATAGTAACAACAAAGAGTGTGCTAAACTATTAGCAGGAGTAGAGACTGCAGCGGTTAAGAAGTTGCAGCCTTCCAAATAGGAGCTTGCCAATCCATGAGTATACCATGAAGTTACAAAGGTTGTACCTGTGAACCAACCCCCCAAGGCGAAATAGGCGCAAGGAAAGAGCAATAGACCGGACCAACCTACAAAAACGAAACGGTCCCTCCGTAACCAGTCATCCATAATATCAAATAAATCATTTTCATCTTTGGTAAATTTACCAAGAGCTATAGTCATAGTGATCCTCCTATTCAACTACTTCAACCATTTCCGAGCACCTCATAGCATTTTCAGGGCCAGGGCCTTCTTTATCATTTCTGTATGATTTGATTTCTCGTAGATTGTCCCTTCTTTTCTAATGGGTTTCGAATAAAAAAATCATTTATTGGTCTATTGACCTAGGTAAAATCCATTAACTCAATTCGGTTATTCCTTTCTATTCTTAAAAACCCCCCTAAGTCATGAATTATCTTATGACTCATAAATCAGGTAGATGAATTTTTTGAAAGAACTGTTCAAGAAACAAATGATCCCTTTTTTCGCTACCAGTTGATCCCCAGACATACTCCTCTCGTTTCATCAAAAAATCTTATTCTTGAATCTTGTTCGTGAAATTGAGAAAAATAAAAAGTTTTATGTATTCTTCTAATTTCTATGTGTAGTAAACTACTACAGTATCATATATTTTATTACTTTCTATTTTATTCTTTCATTTTTTTTCTTTTTTTATTGTCTTCTTTGTTATATTTTCCTTTCTTTCAGATTAATAAAAAAAAACTCCAAAGTCCATTTTTTTGCAGATCGAGGCAAGAAATACACTTCGAATATTTTTTCTAGTTACTTTTATCTGTCAGAAAAAATCGAATGAATTTCATAGAATTTTATAATAAGAGACTGTAAGTGAAAGTCTCTTTCTCGCATCCATCAATTGCCGGAAAAAATATCGTATGCATCGATATGAAAATTTTTGATACGTGAAGCCATGATTTGATAGATTTCTTTTAGTTTTATATAGATATATCATATCTTATATAAAGAATATAAATGTAAATTGATCTTTTCTTGTGTTCTGAAAGATATTGAAAATTATTTGTATGTTGGGACTTGGAATAAACCTTTCTCCGTGGAGGAAGGGAATAGCAATTTTTTCCTATAGAACCTCTAGGAACAAGAAGATTTAATCAGAAATATCGACAGATTCTTGCGGAGTCCAAACCAAAGAAATATGAAAAATGAAATAAAAAAAGATCCACTGTTCTAATTTAATCTCTATCGAATTTGAATATCAGAATAGTTGATATAGTTCTGATTCAATGGGTTAGGTCTACTTACTTTTTATTTTGTTGATTTATAATCTTTCCGATTGATTTTGATTGGAATAATAGAAAATAGGAATATCTGGCAATTAAAGGGGATGACTTCTCATTATTCATTAGAATAAAATAATAAAAAAATGTTCCACTTTCTAACTAGAATTACTATATTCGAATTCATTAGAATAATAACGATAACTTATTAGAATTCAGAATTCCATTTTCTAATGAAATTCTACGATTTCTTAGTTTTTTTATTACAAATATCAACAATATCTCTATTCTCTCTTCAAATATGAATACTACCGCTGGAGTTTTATGAAAAAAGCAAAAAGCCCCTTATCGGATTTGAACCGATGACTTACGCCTTACCATGGCGTTACTCTACCACTGAGTTAAAAGGGCCCCATTTGATTCAATTCCTGAATAAGGAACTAGCCGCTATGAGTCTAGTGCATATATTTATTACTGCATATACTTATTATATGAAATTCGAATATATGTACATAGATAGATTTTATCCGCATAGCGGCTCATTAAGGAACAAGAAATTTGATTTACCTAGTGAGTATAGTATAGGTAAAATGGTTTATTGATATTGGATTTGCTAAATATCAATGTAATGAATTATTTCAAAACCGATTCTAATTGAATTGATCCTCATCATAACGAAATTCATTTGATTGATACATGTACCCACCAATTCAACATAGATACAAGATTTTTCATCGAATCGTTGATAAATGGATTCAATTTGTCCCTCAACCAAATTCTTATCGAAAAACAATTTTTCAATAACTTGTTGATCCCTATCCCTCTTCCCGGATTTCCAGATTGATTATCGTTTTTTAATTTCCCGGCTTAGTGTGAGATAGAAATATGCCCACCGAATCTTTCTTAACAATGAATGAAAGTAAAAGAAATGAAGTTTAACCCCCTCGCCTTTTCCGGCAAACCAATCATTCCCCGAAAGGCTCCTATCTTTTTTTCGTATTACTTTTTTTTTTCTATTTTTAGAATTATAGAGTGACGATTGGAATGAACAATTTTGAAATTAAAGAATCAAAAAATTCTATGGAATTCTGAAAGACGGAAAGATCCTTCTGATCGAGTCATAGCATTCCATTATATTGACAATTTCAAAAAACTGTTCATACTATGAACATAGTATAATGGCGGTCGGGCAAGTATGCCCCCATCGTCTAGTGGTTCAGGACATCTCTCTTTCAAGGAGGCAGCGGGGATTCGACTTCCCCTGGGGGTAGGGTACTACGAAAGGAAGTTGATCGTGGATTATCAATAAAGACTGAAATTGATTCTTCCTGGGTCGATGCCCGAGCGGTTAATGGGGACGGACTGTAAATTCGTTGGCAATATGTCTACGCTGGTTCAAATCCAGCTCGGCCCAATAATTCGCCGATCCACCATGAAATGATGTAACCTTTTGTTGTTCTCCGGAAATGCCCGATGCGCTCTGATACGGAAGAATAAAAATCTGCTACATCCCTACCACTATTTATTTTATTACGTATTTTTTCCACAAATTCAGATCTTGCTAATGATCTAAATTCATATCAAGATCTGTAAGTATAAAGTCTAAATAAAAAAGACTCTTTTTTATTTTCATTGATTCATTGAAAGATTGATTTTCAATTGATTTGGCAATAACGAACAGATTACTAGTAATCCGTGTCGATCTCGCTAAAGTGCATATCCATATAGATATCAATATATTAGTCCCGCCTCTGCCAGTTAGAACAAGACAATTCTAATCTAAAATCGAAATAGAAAGGGTTTGAATGAAATCGTAAGAATATGCATGCTGTACACCTTTTTTTCCTGGGATTGTAGTTCAATTGGTCAGAGCACCGCCCTGTCAAGGCGGAAGTTGCGGGTTCGAGCCCCGTCAGTCCCGATGGATAGAAATCCGATAAAAAATGTATCAATTCATTTCTTCTGTGAAAGGGAGTCAAAATAACAAACATAATCTCATTCCTAACAGGGATCTCTCTTTTTTTTTTTCTTTTTTTTTTTTCGTTTCACATTTATCATCAAACCAATATGGTAATTTCCATTTCTTCAACTAATACTGATTGATGGAAAAGAAACATATGTGGATTAGCACAATTATTAGTAGCGTCATATTCAGGATTCCAAGAGAAAGAGATACCGTACTACTAGACCTGGCTTTTTCGATTACTCCCGATCTGTGTAATGAAATAGAGTACTATAGAATATGTTTACCGCGAACACATACACACAAATGGAATTTGCACGATACAAAAAAAATGGAACGCAGTTCCTTTGATTTTGATAGAATACTTTAGGATTAAAAGTATATCCTTTTCCGGCTCCGATTTTGTATAACCTCAAGTACTAATTTCAATTCCTAATTATTTGCATTTTAAACAATCTATCTCATTCAAATTTCACACTGAACTTTTTATATATGTTTATCCTATTACTAATCGAAGGATGAGAATATTAAAAAAAAAGATCAAACAAAGATTCCCTCGGTCTTACCGAGGGAATCTTTGTTTGATCTTTTTTTTTTAGTAAAGGTTCTGCCGAAGAAAGAAAACAAATTCTTACAATAAAAAAGTACAGGAATTTTGGATTGGATCAGAAATCCAATTTTGAATTTGGTATGGATAAAAGATCTTCCTATGTTATACTATTCAATTCTTGACGATGAATCGATTTGATAGCTCAGATATTGTTATTCATGATATTGATCCGATTCGATATCATCGAGATGTAATTTATACCATTGAATTTACCGACGAAAGATTTATCATCTCTATGGGATTAAATCCCGAGTTATTGCAAATTAAAGAGAAATCTAACGATGAGATTATGGAAGTAAATATTCTCGCATTTATTGCTACTGCACTGTTCATTCTAGTTCCTACTGCCTTCTTACTTATAATTTACGTAAAAACTGTAAGTCAAAGTGATTAATTTGACTTAAACTTGACTTCTTAGTTCTTATCAATGCAATGATGGAAGAAAAAATGAAAAAGGATTTCAATTTCGCGTCTTACTCTTAAATGAGATGATCGGACTAGAATCAGCAGTATTCTATGAAATCTGATAGTATGGTAGAAAGAAATAAAATCTATTTCTTTCTACCATACTATCTATTATTGTAGTGTATAAAGTTTTACTCTATAAAGATAGAGGTTTAATATGGATCAATTTACAATATCTATCTTCATATATAGAATATCAATCACATATATGTAATGTACATAGCGTCCCAATTTTTTTCTTTGTTTCATCTATTTGATTTGTATTGGTTCCAATCAATCTGAAATAATCAAAAGGCAACTCTTATTCTTCCGATTCGAATTTCTTGATTTCAGATTATTTTCAAGACCAATCCCGGTATCATATTAAAAAAAATCAAATAATCTTTTTAGCATTCCGAAGAAATAATTGATTAAATAGTTGACAGATGATCCAGGGGTTCTATGGGAAACTTTTTCCTATTTCGAAAAGATTAGTAAAACCCAACCGATTTTTAACGTTTGAACCGTGATATGAAATGAAAGCATAAATCCAATTTCGAAACTAAAATAATAAACCAAATAATAAAACAAGCGGTAAGCACGTAATATGTGACTGGCCTAAGGCAACGGCAATATCTTATTATGTGTAGTATCTCCTTAGACAACTACTATGTCTATCTTGTTTCCTATAGAAAGTGTGTATCCGCTTAATAACTAATAAAAAAACGGATTTCTTTTCTCTTTGAAAAAAGTGAAAAAGGGGGGGGGGATAAAAAAAGAAATAAAAAACGGGTTCCGCGGTTCCTCATTGTCCTTATATAACTTTGGTAAGAGCCAGTTCATCGAAATCGAAATTTTAGAAAGAATTCGGTTAGAATAAATTTCCTATTATTTGTATTCCCTTGACTTTAAAAATACGAACATGGGAATAATTCAAATATTTGTTTAATTGAAAGAGTATTTTCTATTTCTATATTATCCATAGAATACATTACTCCACTCGAATACACTAGAATTCCGAAATGCAGATATTTTTGAATTCCATTTAGAAATTGAATTAATGAATTCAATATCAAAATAAAAAGATTTCAGAACCCATCTATAAAACAATGGATACAGTTTGATTTTTGTTTTTTCCCTCAACTCAATTAGTAGTACCTTTAGAGTCCACTTCTTCCCCATACTACGAGGGAAAGGGAAAATGTAAAGACTACCATTAAAGCAGCCCAAGCGAGACTTACTATATCCATGTAAATTATGTCTCCTATCTCTATCAATATGAAGTAATTATTTCATTATTGTTATTGTTCACTAATAATAGTGGAATCACTGGCACAGAGTCAAAAAGGGATTCTGGCCTAACATCATTGACGAAAGAATCAAATAAATCCAATTATAACATCTAACAAGTTCTTATATGATTTCTAGTATAATCAGAAAACATTAAGCACAAACAAAATATCCGGAGACACCCTTGGAAGTATTAAGGGAATGAATGTTACTAACAGGTAGGAATAATAAAACCTATGCTTTATTTTGTTGCCCTCCATTTCATTAAGTAAAAAAAAAATATAGAATCAAGATAGATCACTTCGCATACTCTTATTTCCATTTGATCTAATCCTTAACGTCTCCCGATTATCTCTGTAAAACAATCGGAAGACAGCCGATTAAATTCTTTCACTAGGGGTTACCGAAAAGAAAGAATTCTTTTTTTACTTTAAATTAATTATTAAATTTCTATTAAATACTAAATACAAAAATGAATATTTAATTATAATATTCTTTTTTAATATAATTTAATAGAATATTATTTTCTATATTATATAGATATTATATAGAATTCTAAAACATATTCTAAAACTAAAATAAATAGAATAAATAAAAAAAAAAAAAAGAAAGCCAATTAGCTATTCAATCTAACTAATATTGAATAAATGCCAGAGCGCTCATATACTTTCATGAGTCTGTATACAAAGTTTATTCCGCCCCTTCCCCAACTAAAAATGGAATTCGATTCCCTGTCCGATCTATCCCTATCCAATCTAATTCAAGACCCAGTCAGTAGACGGACACCACATTAGTAGTGGAGTGGAAGGACTATCATATCAAGATTTACCGATTCCTTTTCACTACTAGAATCTTTCTTGAATCCGAGACGCAAGGATTTATAGAATTTTAAAGAATAAAACCTGCAGATGCTTAGAATTTAGAATCAAGCAAGTCTCAAGAGTCCTTTTCCCCCGCTTGCTTCTGCTGGAAAAAAAATTGTCAAGTTTTATATCAACAAAACGGAATAAGCTATTTTGTCGATCAGGCGACACCCGGATTTGAACTGGGGAAAAAGGATTTGCAGTCCCCCGCCTTACCGCTCGGCCATGCCGCCAAAATGATACAAAAAAAAATATATGAGAATACCCCCCCAAAACCAAAAAAGGGGGGTTCTAAACTTCTTTTTTTATTTGTTTGTATCTTCAATTCTGTTTTCCTTAATCCCATTCTTAAAAGAGACCCTTCCCCCCTTTTTCTATTGAAAAAACAAACGTACACTTTCAGTCAAAAAAGCTAAAATTCAGGACAAATCGGAACCATTAACTATTAATTCATGAATGATTCTTGAATTTTAATTTAAAAGAAAATGGTTTTTTCCTAATGAGATAAGAATGAGATAAGAAAATCCAAATTGAGACATAACTAATCAGTATTTATTTTTCAAGAAAAAAAATCCTTTTCCATTTCAATTATAACAGCAATTATCAGTATATGTAAACCCTAGAACATAAATTGTTACACAGATATTATCTAATCGGGTATCTTATCCGTATATAATGCCTATAAGGGAATTTTCAGGAAATTCTCGTGCTTCTATTTTTTTTTGACAATTTTTCATTAAATAGATTGAATAGAAAATAAAAATTGAACACGACATGTGCTGTCCCGAACGAATAGGACTGTAATAAAGGAAGAGACATCTATATAGATAGCTATAGCT
>JAIUCV010003560.1:17500-20000 GCA_026724425.1 Erythrophleum ivorense
TCTCCATCATAATTATCATCATAATTATTGTGAAAAAACATTTACAATAATTAACCTTGGGCAATTTCTTTGTGAAAATGTATGTATAGCTAAAAACGGACCACACCTAAAATCGGGTCAAGTTCTAATTGTTCAAATTGATTCTGTAATAATAAGATCGGCTAACCCTTATTTGGCGACTCCAGGAGCAACTGTTCATGGCCATTATGGAGAAATGCTTTATGAAGGAGATATATTAGTTACATTTATATATGAAAAGTCGAGATCTGGTGATATAACACAGGGTCTTCCAAAAGTGGAACAGGTATTAGAAGTGCGTTCGATTGATTCAATATCGATGAACCTAGAAAAGAGAGTTGAGGGTTGGAACGAGCGTATAACAAGAATTCTTGGCATTCCCTGGGGATTCTTGATTGGTGCTGAGCTAACTATAGTGCAAAGTCGTATTTCTTTGGTTAATAAGATCCAAAAGGTTTATCGATCCCAGGGGGTGCAGATCCATAATAGACATATAGAAATTATTGTGCGTCAAATAACATCAAAAGTCTTGGTTTCAGAAGATGGAATGTCTAATGTTTTTTCACCCGGTGAACTAATTGGATTGTTGCGAGCTGAACGAACGGGACGTGCTTTGGAAGAAGCGATCTGTTACCGAGCCCTATTATTGGGAATAACGAAAACATCTCTGAATACTCAAAGTTTTATATCCGAAGCGAGTTTTCAAGAAACTGCTAGAGTTTTAGCAAAAGCCGCTCTCCGGGGCCGTATCGATTGGTTGAAAGGTCTGAAAGAGAACGTTGTTTTAGGGGGGACGATACCCGTTGGTACCGGATTCAAAAGATTAATGCACCGTTCAAGGCCAAGGCAACATAACAAGATTACCGTGGAAACAAAAAAAAAAAATTTCGAGGGAGAAATGAGAGATATTTTGTTCCACCACAGAGAATTATTTGATTTTTTCATTTCAAAGAATTTATGTGATACATCAGAGCAATCATTTCGAGGATTTAATCATTCCTAAGAGCGGATTCATCCCTTTCAACGCGGTCATTTGATTTCGTAATAGTAATAAAGATAATAACGAATAGAAAAAAATGAATGGCCTGATCGTGTATCAACGGCCAATCTTCGGTAGAAGAGAAGGTTCCATCGGAACAATTATTTATTTCTATTTCAGGATACCTGATCTCTTTTTTTCAAATTCTTTTTTTTATTTGAAAAAAAAAAAAGAGAGAGAAAGTGTGGGGATAAATGGCAAAAAGATATTGGAACATAACTTTGGAAGAGATGATGGAAGCAGGAGTTCATTTTGGCCATGGTACTAGGAAATGGAATCCTAGAATGGCACCTTATATATCTGCAAAACGTAAAGGTATTCATATTACAAATCTTACTAGAACTGCTCGTTTTTTATCAGAAGCTTGTGATTTAGTTTTTGATGCAGCAAATAGGGGAAAACAATTCTTAATTGTTGGTACCAAAAATAAAGCAGCTGATTCAGTAGCGCGGGCTGCAATAAGAGCTCGGTGTCATTATGTTAATAAAAAATGGCTCGGTGGTATGTTAACGAATTGGTATACTACAGAAAGGAGACTTCATAAGTTCAGGGACTTGAGAACGGAACAAAAGACGGGGAGACTCAACTGTCTTCCGAAAAGAGATGCCGCTATGTTGAAGAGACAATTATCTCACTTGGAAACATATCTGGGCGGCATTAAATATATGACGGGGTTACCCGATATTGTAATAATCGTTGATCAGCAAGAAGAATATACGGCTCTTCGAGAATGTATCACTTTGGGAATTCCAACGATTTGTTTAATCGATACAAATTGTGACCCGGATCTCGCAGATATTTCGATTCCAGCTAATGATGATGCTATAGCTTCAATCCGATTAATTCTTACCAAATTAGTATTTGCAATTTGTGAGGGTCGTTCTAGCTATATACGAAATTCTTGATTAATAATAAGATAAATAAATTATTTGGTTTGGGGAACTCCATAGATTTATGGAATCGGTTACTATACTATTACTGAATCGCGCAAAAAAGAATAACCAGAGATATTATGTGATTAGTTGGTATTCAAAATCTCAAATTGAAGTAGACAAGCCGAAAAAGAGATGGTTGAATCAAAATAATTCCTTTTAAAGTTGTATTTCTTTCAGAGGGCAATATGAATGTTCTATTATGTTCCATCAACACATTAAAAAGATTATACGATATATCGGCTGTGGAAGTAGGCCAACATCTCTATTGGCAAATAGGGGGTTTCCAAGTCCATGCCCAAGTACTTATTACTTCTTGGGTTGTAATTGCTATTTTATTAGTTTCAGCCATTATAGCTGTTCGAAATCCACAAACCATTCCTACTAACGGTCAGAATTTCTTTGAATATGTCCTTGAATTCATTCGAGACGTGAGCAAAACTCAGATTGGAGAAGAATATGGTCCATGGATTCCCTTTATTGGAACTATGTTTCTATTTATTTTTGTTTC
>JAIUCV010003561.1:0-24897 GCA_026724425.1 Erythrophleum ivorense
CCTCAATAGCTTAAAATTTCTAAAATTATCACTATGTGATTAGGTTTATCAATATATGTGAAGTTAGGGCTCTAGCCTATTTTAGCTGTCTTACACCAGTCAATAACTTTATTTAGCCTTACATTAGAGGGAAAAATTTATTTCTCATTGTGCTACTAATTTTGTCCATATTTTCTAGTATAGTCCATTTGAGCACCCCCTTTTAGGCCTTAAGTGAACGTTTAGGCATTTTTATTTATTTTAATTAGGCTTCTACTTCTTTTTATCTTTTTCCTTATCCTTATCTTAAGGTTAGTCTATTATAAAAAAAAATACTGGTCGTTATAGTGACATCTTCATTTATCTTGAGAGAGAAAAGGGATCTAAAAGTGGAAAGACTCCATGGATGTAATACTTTGAGCTCAAGTTTATATGGCTGCTTGGAGGATTTAGCCATAGTAATAGATGAATAAATTATTCTTCTAATCTCTAGCTTTCCTTTGAACTAATTAAAATTCAAAATAATTGATGTTGACATTATAGGTTGATGATAATTGAGGACTTTTGTAATTGAGGTTGTAATTGAGTAATTAGATGTGAAATTCACTCTCTAGTAATCTAATTGGTTGGGTTGAATTAGCAATAGGACATTTAATTTATGGTAGTCAATAGTATGGACACTGAGTGTTTAATGTAATGTCTAGGTGAAATTAGACTTTAGTTAAGAGTGGAGTTTGGGTAAATTTTATATTCCATAATAATTTTAATTTATATTTAATGTAATTAAATTAATATTAGTGGTTTAATTCATTAATTTTTTATGGATGATTGAAGACAAAGTGTTGCACAAGTAAGGATGTGGCATGTTAGAAGAGGAATTGGCTTATTTAGAGTTGATTGTTGTCGTAAATGAATAAATTAAGGGGGTTTTAATTAATTAGTATAAATTGTATTATTATATTGTATTAAATATATTTAATTAATATATTGTAGATTGTTAGCTTGAGATTAGTGGAGGTTTCTTGGCAAATGTGCACTTGGCTTCTAATCAAGGTAGCTAGTTCCACAAATATAATTTTAGATGCTTTTTCATACTTCATAAAATGGATTTTATGAAATGTTTTTTTAATTGAAGAGCTTGATGGCATTTATGTAATGGAATTTATTTGATGGAAATGGATTTGTTGAGATTACTTTGATGGGATTAAGAATGATAAAAATGAAGTTATTGGCACATTGCTCTTGAATTTTGAAATTTTTTATATGAATGTTTTCAAACATATGCTCATGTTGCCTATGTGCTATAAACCTTGAGGTGAATGCCCAAAAAATGTTATTTACTTGATGATGGTGTCAAATAGGCTTAATGTCATATGATATGTAGGCTTATGGCCATAAGTTAAGGGGATGGGGTTGATGCATGCTTGCATCTAGTGATCACATTCACCAAGGACTAGGCGTAAGGTCAAATGATCTCACTCTAACATAAGACAGATTGAGTGAGGATGTTGTAGCTCATACTATAGTACTATTTATGGGTAAGCAGGATCTGGATAGTTATGAAAGTTCTACTTGTTGTACCAAAGGAGCATATGGTTTTCTAAAAATTCATATTATTTTAAAAGGATTTGCAAAGATAAATGACTAATTTGTTTTCATAAATTGAGTTGTGAAATTATGCTGATTTACATGGCTAACTTATGAGGAATGCATGTTTTTATTTAAAGTTAAATATTTATGAAAAGCTTTATATTTATAGGTAGGAATGCATATTTTAAAACTCCACTAGCTACTGAGATTTTTATCTCATCTACAATTTTCTAAATTGGCATTTCCAGGATGGCAAACTGACACTAAAAAGGGAAGGTTTTATAATGAGTACCTTAGTTGAAGATGTTTGTTAGAAGAGTAGTGGTAGAGTTTATGTTATGATATGATGTAATAAGAAATTTTGATATATAATATTTGAGTTTATTTAGCTTATTTGGTTATTTAGGTCATTTTGAGATAGACTTTGAATATTATGAGTTAAGAGTTTAATACTAAGATGGTTTTTAATTGTGGTTTATTTTACCAGAGTAATTTTTTTTTTAATATTTTTAATTAGGAATGTTGTTTAAATTTAGCTTTCACAATTAAGTGTGCTTGATTCATTATTTAAGTTAGTATTAGTTTAAGAATATTAAATTTAGGCATTATAATTATCAAGCCACATTCTAAATTTTTCCCACTTGGCCTAATAAATACACAACATTATTATCTTAATAACATGAACATTAGGTGTGCATAAGAACAAATCTCATTTAATACTATCATCATACTTACCATAATATGGTAAACCATCAAATGCGAGTTATGATTGTTATATATAATTTCTATAATATATTTCTTTCCATATGCTACAACCTTTGTAAATCACCATATAAGGTCCATAATATCACAACATGCTTTATATAACTAATTAATATCAATTCCTTTCTAAGGCAATAAAAATGCAACTGTTGCAAAACTTTTGGCAGTGATTTTTGGCCCATTTCTATGACAAATGAGCCTTTAGGGGTCTAAATTAAATTTTCTTGCTATTTCAATCCATAAACTCTATAGACACATTTATTTCAACCCTCATAATCATTACATAAGATCTAATTGCATAAGGGAGTTATATATCCACTTTTGGCCTCCTTTGGCATAATATGGGTCAAACTTTAAAAATTTATAACTTTGGCTATACAACTTCATTTTATGCAAATTAGATGTGTACAGAAAGTTTATGATCCAAACTTTATGCTATCAAAATTTGAATTGAGAATAAATCCATTTGGTCTTTGAGAGTACATGAAAATCGAGGCCATGATAGCATAAACAATAACTGCATGATTCCATAATTTTGAACCAGATTAATAAATTCACCAAATATTCTATAGAGTTAAAAAAATGATTTGTTTTAGAAAGCTCTATAAATCTCCTAAGAGTCCATCAAATTTTAGCCCCAAACTAGGTGATTTAGGCTATCAAGGCTAAAGTTGCAATTTATGACTCATTTAAACCAAATTTTGGTTCTAAAATAATTCATTTAGGCCTTAATATGCAATCTCTTCCCTTGAGCAACTTTTAATCTATTCATACTTGATTTCCATAAAAACTATTTCATGAAATATGGTTCACTACAAAAATTCAATATCTCACATGCAAATAGCCATATGGAGCCACTAGTTCATTTAGGCCATAATATGCAATATCTTCCCTTGAACAACTTTTAATCTATTCATACTTGATTTCCATAAGAACTATTTCATGAAATATGGCTCACTACAAAAAATTAATATCTCACACATAAATAGCCACATGAAGCCACCAATATACAAAATGAAAAATCATGTTCTATTCTCCTGTCAAGACACCAAATAAGCATATATTCATGAACATAACCTTATTCAAAATATGCTATTTTGTTCTATCATGAAATATGCCAAATTAGCTACTCATTAGTTCCATAACATACATCAAACTACCATATGTCATACAAGCAACAAAACATATCCTAATTACAAGCTTTAGCATCTAAGTAACGTATATATATATAGTTTCAAGCTTGTATATGGGATATCATTATACATCATCATCATATATTTCACAATTACTATTAGTTTGTTTTAAATACATAACAAATACATATGCACATCAAAACTTCCTATACAACTTCCTTAAGCTCTAGTCCTTCCTCTGAATCTTTTTCCTTGCTAGGGCACTTTAATGGGTAATGGAAGGGAGAAGGGGGGAGATTCTTAAAAGAATCTTAATAGCAAACCTCAATTCATATCAATGTATACAATGAAGGCAAATGATAAAATGCATGCATGGAGGCTATATGCCTCAAGTAACTCAAACATGAGAATTAACATAAAACTTTAACTGTTATCTAGTTATGGCATAAAAACATACTAGTTAAGCTTAACTAAGCTTAACATTAGGTTAAAGAAGAGCTACTGCACTCAATTCCTCACCATAGGGAGTTATGAGCCAACATAATATCATACATGCATAAAACTTATGGTAAAAGCCAATTTTCAAGTCATAACTTATAAAATCATCAAACAATCAAGCATACAAGTATCTTAACTCATTCATACATCCAAATGCATGCAACATAGGAAGAGATAGCTACCTCATGGAGCTAAGAGCCTTGCTACCCCTAATTCCCTTATTCTTCCCTTTTTCCTTACTCCTTATCGTGTACACACATAATTGGATGGACTTGGGCTAGTTGGCCTACATACATTAATTCATAATGCAAGACAACTCATCAAGACTCATTCTAACTTGCATTCCTATTTCATAAATGTAATATCCTTTATTTCATGAATCAAAATAATAACAGAATAGATGAATTAAAAAGGGTCATAAGACCAGAAAAGGCTATTCATAATTTGTAACATTCGGTCCCTCCGTAAACGTGAGAAACACAATATTTGGTTTCTTCGTAAACGTAAAAAATGAGCCAAATATAAAAGGAAGTCCTCGAAATAGAAGGAATTAAGGCCAACTAAAATTATGATAAAATTTTAAATAATGGAAAATGAGGATTTGCGCCTTGAGTTGTCCAAAAATCAAGGCCAAAGTGATTCGATAAATTTGCTGAAAGGCCAGTGGCATTTTCGTAAATACGAGCACTTTTTTGAAAAACTCACAGGAGAGTTTTTTAAATGAAAATTTTGAGTTCTCTGGGGTTTTCAAATGCCTCAAAAATCATGGGAAGCCCCGGGACCAGTGAAGCCCTTCCGGTGTACTCTTTCTGATGTCGGTTGACCTAAACTTTGATCAGTTCGTTCAGGAAGGTTTTAGCTCCGATTTGAGTGATTCCAAAGGCATTTTATTAAATTGGGAATCTAAATTTTATGATAAAAAAGACAGTTCTCAAAAAAGAGCTAAAACAAAGCCAAACCGGAAATGCCATTACAAAGGGCGAAATTGGAAACCATTTTAAAAAGGAAGCTTCTTTCTTCTTCTTTATATGCCACGTTCTTTCTCTCCTCTCTAAGACCAACTTAATTTTTCCAAAACCCAGAGGAGAAGCTGCCCTTCTTAGGCGCACAAAAGGAGGAAGATTTTGGAGGAAGAAATTCAAGAAAAAAGGTAAAAATCTTTAAGAAATTCCATATCCTTCCTTCTTGAAACTTGCTCTTCTCCTCTCAAACTTTCTTTCTATGGTTTTAATGAAGAGTGTGGTGCTGTTTTGGGGGAAGAACAGAGAGGAAAAATTCGTGTTTGGAGTGAGGCAACCAAGGAAAGTGAAAAGCAACCAAGAAAGAGCAAGAAAACAAAGTAAAACTTCTATTCTTTGGTAGCTTCTTCCTCCCCCTTCCTCTTGCACGAATTTAGGCACCATGAGCCCAATTCTTAGGGTTTGTTTTCTGACCAATTTATGGAGGGATTAGAGGTTTTAGATGGCAAGGATTAAGAAGGAACCAATAGAATCAAGAAAGGAGCATTAAGAGACAAGATAGAACCATTAGGGATACAAATGCTCCCTTGCAAATATGATTTTATATGAATGTTCTTAGACTTAATTGAATGTTTAAACATGCTCCTAAGACCCCTAGAGAGCTTCCCACATGCACCTCCCATCCAAGAAAGCAAAGAAATTGCAAAAAAAATTAATGAACTTTAAGTGAAAAAAGTGTAGTGCATTTGAAGGGATTATAAAAATTGATTTGATTCATGTATTCCCTAGCATATATGAGTGTTTGATTGAGCTCCTAAGACCTCTAAGAAGCCTCCCAAGTGTGTCTCCCATCAAGGAAAAATCAGGAAGGCCATGAACTCTTCTTCCCCCCATAGTCTCAGCCTAGGCAAGTTCCTATAGCTAGGGAGAGTTTTAAATTTTTCTAAGGCTATTCTTGAGTCATATGTGATGAGTGAAGATGAGTAGAGGCTTTAGAAAAAATTTAGAATTCAAAGAAAGTGAATTGGTGCTATAGGTTCCATATTAGGACCTAAAGAAGAAACATGATGCTAGGCCCTTTATTTTAATGATGTGATGACTCCAAGAGGTTTAAAAGGAGTCAAGAATCATAATTGAAAAAAAAGAATGAGGCCTAGAAGTCATTTGATGGGTGTTGCTTCATTAGGTGTCATTATGGACCATAATGAAGCCTATAGAGCAATCTAGTGTTTTATCAAGTGATGTAGCCTTAGAATATGTTTCATAGACCTAATTAGCTCCCATAAATTGTATCTAGGCCAAGAGAAACTATCTCCACCAAATTGTGGGTGTGTAGCCGAAAGAGGAGGCTTGAAAGCTAAGGAAAAAGTGTGTGAAATTGTGCAAGGTAGCTCTCTTCACCTTCTCTCATGCATGGATGTGTGTTTAGCTTGTTTTAAAATGTGAGTATGTGTATTTTCAAGCTAAGAAAAGTATGCTAGCATGCCTTTATATGCCATGATGCTTGATGCTATGTTATATTTTCAAATGATTACATGATGTTTGTGTGAGTTTGCTTGAGTGTGGAAAGGCCAAGAACTCTTCCCTTTGGTGAGAATGAGCCAAGAACCCTTGAGCTTGGTTGAGACAAAGTGAAGAGTCTCCCAAAAGCAAAGTGGGCTCCCAAGAGTATGGTTGAGTCCAAAGTGCTCAAGAATGGGTGAGGCAAGTCCAAAATCCATGAGGAGAAGTATGAGGCCAATCCAAACACTTGGGAAACTCTTGAATGTCTTATATGATTGATTCACATGCCAAGGTTGCTTTGAAAATGTCCATGACTTCCATTTTTCCATACATGCATTTGAAAAGCTTGCTTTGTACATATTATGTGTGATTGAATGGGAGATGAGCTATTGGGATTCTTTGAATCTCATTCCCTCCTTTCCAATGATCTAGCATATTAGGTGGATCAAGTAATTATAGTGAAGGGAGCCAACAACAATGAAGAGAAAGGATTAACAAGCTTATGTATTATTTTGCCCATTTTGGAACCATAATGATGGTTCATAATGTATATGATGTTATATATGTACCATGAACCTTGGGACACATGTAAATATACTATTATGTGATGTTTAGATGTATGAAAATGATATCATAGCACTGATTCTGAGTATGAAATGCTAAAGTGTGCAATATGGAATTTTGATGGAAGTATGTATAAGTGTGGGTGGAATGGCCAAAATGAGATGCATAAGGTTTGGGACCATTTGGGCAGCTCACAAAAGTCTTAAATATGCTTTTAAACTTTTCCAAAAGGTGCCAAGACCAAGGGGAATCCATTTGGCAATTTTGGTACCCAATATGGAGCCAAAATTGACCATAATGGAACCCTATGCCATTTTTTAGACAAATGACTTAGTCTTGCCCTAAAACTTGGCATACAATTAGGTCTCATTAAGAGATTTTTGGGAAGATAAAGATCATAATTTTCGGAGACTTAGAGAATATTTGATGAATTTTCAAATTTTGGATTTTTTATGGATTCTGGTATAGGTACTGTTCATACTGGAAGTTTTGAATTCTGTGTCACCCGATGGCCAAATGGTGTCCAATGCTTATGAAATTTTACATGCATAAACTAGAGGTCATAATATTTCTATGGCCACCTAGATCACCTCATTTGGAAGTCTGCGCAATGAGTTATGCATGTTTGAAGTTAACTGTCAGTATCAGTAGTGCCCCATGAGTCCTGTTACTGTTCCATAAGGTCCAGCTGACTAAACATATCTGTTTTATTCTAGAATTATTTTTAGTATCAATTTAACATTTGTAGCTTTCCAAAATGACCGAATTTGTGTGATTTAGAGTTTTATAAAATTAGTTATGAATTTCAGAAATTTGTATCAGTAAACTGAACAACAGCCCAAGCAGCCAGCAACTCTGTAGCTTTTTGGATATCAAACGTCCTGTGTGATGAATTTTATGACCTGGGCGTATTTTTAGTGTGAATTAGAAATCCTAAGGTTTCCATAATGACAAATGTTGCATGATTTTGAAGTTTCTAGATTTAGTTATGATTTTCCAAAGTTGGGTCAGAAAATGGAGCAAATCTAGCCGAAAATGTGCTTGTTTATTTTGAGCTCCATTTCGGTTTCCATGGGTTGTAGGCATGTTTTTGTGATACAAATGAGTTGTAATAATGAAATTAAATATGAGGAAGTATAGTATGAGCTCACACAATCCACATGACACCAAATTGAATTTTTTTGACATAACGCAATGCGATAAAAGTTTATTATTTTCATCCCCTTTTCATATGATCTTGTGGGATTGATAATACAAAGCTTATAAATGGTGTCAAATGAGTTAGAAGTTATGGTGTTATATAATTAAAAGGAACTAATATAAGTCTAATTGACAAAAATTTTACAGATTTATAAAACATGAGAATTGGCTTGAGAGATCAATATTTCTTATCATAATATGATGAAATAAGGTTAATAGATTAAGCAAATGAGGTTAGTTTGATTAAATCCTTAACGTGTTCGATTTAGGGTTTTAGTTAACCATAACTTTTATTGAATTTCATTTGAGTGTTTTAAGTCCTTATAACCTTAAAGTAAATGTTTTTGATGAAGAGAAGAGTCTAAATTTTATTATGGAGTTGTTTGTTTCTAAAAATACAAAGAAATGAGTCTAAATGGTGTATTTGAAGTGAAAGGGAAAAATTAAAATTTTAAAAAGTTATGAGACCCTAAAACCCTTATATATATAGCATGCCTAATCTCTTCCCCTTCATTTAGCTAACCTAAACACATCCAAAACTAGACTAAGAGGCATGACAAAGAAGGAAGGAAAGGGGGAGGAAGAAGGCTATATAAGGTAAGCTTATATGCCAAATTTACCTATGATGTTATTATGAACTCTTTCCTACTCTTTCTCCTCTTTCTTTTTATGGTTTTGGTTTCCAAAAAGGATGAGTTTTATAGTTGAATTCATGGATAAAGAAGCTCATTTAAGGAAACCAATTGTACCAAAATAATCTCCATTTAAAGTACTTTTAAATGATATGTGGTTTAGGTTAGGAAAACTTGTGTGGTTTTAGAACTCTAACCATCACTTGTTTAGCCAAGAGTAAGGAGAAAAGAGGGAGACTTGAGCTTGATGAATTCATGGTGGAATTAGGGGTTTTAAAGGGTGAAGATTAGGAATATACAATTAGAATTGACAAATAACCTAATAAATGGCTTATGGCTCACTTTGGGTTTGGATTGGCCCTTAAGAGATTAAAAACCCTAGGGGAGTTAATTAAGTTCTCTAATACCATAATTAAGTGAGAAATGAAGCATGGATATTCTAAAGCTTGGAAATTCCCTAAGTTGTAAACAAAACTCCAAGGAACCCATGCATAGTGTGTGTCTTGGCCAATACATGGTTTTGGCACCTAAGGAATTGTTTCAATGATTCTAAGGTTATAAATAGTCTAGATATGAATTATAAATACTAAAAGAACTATTAGAATGAATTTATGAGCCTCATTTTGAAAGGTGAAATTTTAGGATTCAAATAAGTCTAAAGAAGCAACTTGATATTAAGCTTATTTAACCATGCATGTGATGACCCTAATGAGTTCTATTAGAGTCATATGACTCATATCAAGTGATATTTTAGAGTTAAGAAGTTGAATTATAAGAGTTGTATCTTAAGACATATAAGTAGGCCATAATCATACCTAAAACTCTAATTTGTATATGTAAGGCTAGCATAAGTATAAAAATGATTCCATTGATTACTTTGTGCTCTATTTAATGTGTCTAGGCCAAACAAGTGAATTCACATCCAATTGTGTCTGTAAGGCTATGGAAGAAGAGAAGGAAGCTAAGGGGAACTAATTGAAACTGTGATATGGTAGCTTTTCCTTCATTCTTATATTTGTGCAGTTGGTTTGCTTGAGTTTCTTAGTTGCATGTACGTAATGTGAGCTAATTGTGTGCCTTATTGATTGTTTGAGCATATTATGCCATTGCATGACATTCATTTGCATATGAGACTGGATTGGCTCTTTGATGGGTAAGGCTAAGCGAAAAGCCTCCAAATGTGGGTGAGGTTAAACTAAAAGTCCCTAGATGTTGGGTGAGGTTAGGCTAAAAGTTTATAGAGCATGGTTTTGCTCTTAATTGAACCATGGGATCCCTAAGGCATGAATTATGAGATAGCCATGATTATATGACATGCATACCTACTGTATTTTCTTGTGTAAATCATATATGTGTTTGAATGCTAGATTAGCTACTGGGATTCCTTGAATCTCACTCTCCTCTATCTCTAATAACCATGGCCAGGTAATACTCAAGGAAGAAAGAATGAAGAGAAAATGCTTAGAAAGATCAATTTTAACAATGAAATTTAGCTTAAGATATAATATTGTATATATGAATATGTCTCTAAAATTTTTATGTATAGAAATGCAAACTTGTTTAAAAGCATTAGACTATGCTATAACAAACCATTTAAAATTTGTGAAACATGATGTAATGTGATTTGGTACCTCGAATTCTTATATGTATATGTGTATTCTTACAAGTGGAATGGGAATTTTTAGTTGCAAGTTAATGTTTACATGATGAGCCATACATGAGATATTTGTAAATTGAAATTTGCTCAAGAGGAGAAATGACATTTTAGAGCTCATGTGGTACCATTTGGAACCAAATTTTAGACCATTTGAGCCACAAGATATCCCTTTACCATTGACAGTTCAAATGATGTCATTTAGGGCTGAAATTTGGTAGGCAATTAGAGGACATATAGTGTTATACCTAGCTTCATTTAGCTTATTTGCACCATCTATATGCATTAGCAACAAAAAGTTCCAACCATTACCAAACTTTTAGTAGCAAAAATCAATTGGTTTACATACTAATGAGCTATAGGGGTCAAATTTCATATTTTTCCTTCACTTATATTCATCATAAACAAACTTGTTTTGGTCCATTTGATCATAAAATATACATCAAATGTCCAAGAAGTGTATATAGTCAAATTTGACCTATTTGACATAGTATGCATCAAACTTTAAAAATTCACAACTTGGGCTATGTAACTCTGATTCATGCAAATTGGATGTCTACAAAAAACTTAAGATGTGAACTTTATGCCTAAAAAATTTCAAGTGCAATTAAATTCATTTGTCCCTTCAAAAACACAAAAAATAGAAGATGTTGTAATGAACAGTAACAGTGCCAAATCTACATAATTTTCCAAACTTTGAAATTCATAAATTATTCCATAGAGCTCCAAAAATTCTTATTCTTATTCTCTAATTGCATGCCAAATTTTAACCTCAAACTAGGTCATTTGAGCTTTCATGGGTAGATGTGTAATTTAGGACTCTTTTGGTTCAAATTTAGGTTTTAAAGTAGTCCAATTGATTTCTAAATTGTATTCTCTCACTTTGAGAAAATTTTAATCATCTTATGTGTCTATTCCATATACTCTAACACTTAAAATAAAAATTGCATCAAAATATGGTCATCTCACATCTATAGGTGCATATATACTATATAATTTAACATGCTCAAGATTACACATAAAGTGCCATATCCTACCATAATATGACATACATTCATGTACTCTAGCTCATACATATAATTCCATTATAAATATAATCAAATACATGAGTATTCGCTATACATACATAAGGTCCTTAGCTATTTCATTACACTTCGCACAAGTAGTCACATTTACATTACAAAAACTTTATTACATACTTTCCTAGAGTTTAATGCTTCTCTACCTCCTTCTCTTTGCTTGAAGAGCCTAAAATGGTTAGTGGAGAATATATGGGTGAGATTTTGGGAAGAATCTTGGTAGCTAATCTCAGCCAAATCAATGCATACACAAATACCATAAAAAAATGCAATGCATATGATGCAAGAATGATATTCATATGCATATGTGACTCAAACGTAGCTTTTAACATAAAAACTCATTTCTCATCAAGACATAGCATCAAAACAAACTAGCTAAGCTCAATTAAACTTAACCTAGGATCAAAGAAGAGCTATTATGCTTAATTCCATGCCACAGGGAGCTTGGAGGCAAAAAACATGTCAAACACATATATAAAACTCATAATGGAAAGCATATCAAGACATAACTTATGAATACACCAAGTAACTACATACAAACATTTCAACTCACTTAAGCATTCAAATGCATCCAAGATAGAGGGATAGAGCTACCTTAGAACTTGTGAAGCTTCAAGACACCACTAACCCACTTGTTCCTTATTTTTCTTGTCTTTCCTTAATTTGATACCTACACTTTGGTGTGTTTGGACTAGCTTGGCTTACATATAGCAATTACAAGGAAAATCAATTCATTTAGATCCATTTTGAGTCTTATGATTATCATTTAATTCTATTAAAGCTTAATGTGTAACTTGAAGTTAGTTTAGGTCCATTAAGAGCCAACTCTTGGTTTTCTTCTTCTAGGCTCTAAATTCTCACATGCTATGAGTCATATAATCCTAATGAAATTCATTTGGATCATCATAAGCTTGGTTACACAAGCTTAGAGCTAACTTGTTTCTTTAGCCCTATTTGGGCTTTAAAATTTTAACTTCAATCTAGAGCTCCTAAATTCAACCCAATGATTTTATAATTATTTATTCTTCTCATCTAAGTCTCTTAAATCATTAAAACCTAACAAAACACTCCTTAGGTACTCTAAACCTCTCTTAGCTAAAACTATGCATTCAATGGAGGCCAAGGGAGTTTTGTTCATTTCTTATAGGATTTTAATGCATGTGGACATTCCTTGGCTTCTCCTTAGTTTAATTATAATCTCATATAGGTTAAAATATCCTTTGAAAGTTCTAAAATTCTCAAGGTGCAATGGAAATCCTAATTGCCATAACTTGCATTCTATAGCTTTTTAGTTACTTTCCTTTATTCCATCTTATTCTCCATACTCTTAAACCTCTACTATTACCATGTTTTATCCCAAATCATATCCCTTTATTACTACCCTAGGTCTGGCCAAATTGAAGAGAGGTTGGAGAAGCAAGGAAGAGCAACATTTTTACATAGAGTCTTACCTTCTTTTAATACTTGTCAAGAGGAGAATTTGATGCTACAAATAGTTTCTTCAAATCCTTTCCTTCTTCCAAGGAACTGGCCACTAAAGTACTTCTCTCAAGAAGCTAAAACTATTAATAAAGAGTGCTTAGAGAGAAGTAGAAGGTTTGTGAATGCTATGCCATGGAAAAGTGTATAGTTTCTTACCTAGATTGCTCCTTCTTCCACCTTCTTCTCCCTTCCTTTGGTGCATCTTCTTGGTCTATTCTAAAAGTGACTTAGGTTGATTATAGGGCTAGTGGGATGTGGCTGGCCTTATATAAAGAGAAAAGAAGCATTTTAAAACAAGTACAAAAATATTGATTATGTCCCACAATTTCACTTCCTTCATTTGAGCTCATTTTGACTTCTTTTTTAGAACCACCTTTTTTATTATGACAATTAAGATCCTTTAGTTTATTAAAGACATTTCTTTCAAATTCATGGCATTCAAAACTATCCCAAATCGCTTGGTCAAAGTTTAGGTCAACTAATTGCTTAAATTGCACATTGGAAGGGTTTTGGCCATTCTGACGAATCCTATAGTTTTCAAGGCCTCTGAGAAAGCTAGTGAACTTAATTTTACTATTTAAAACTTCCTTCTTTGAATTTCTAAAAAGTTGCCTAAAATTATGCTTTTTCCATTGCCTTATTTGTAACACCATATATTTCTAGCTTATTTCATATTATCTCCATGTCTCATGCCATGAATCTATGAAGAGACAAGGAAAAATGATATTAAAAAGTGAATATTTTAACATTACGTAATGGGTGAAAATTTCATTCGGTGTCATGTGGACCATGTGAGCTCATATATTATATTATCATATTTAATTACATGGATACTCATTTCCATCACCAAAAGTGGCCTAGAACTCGTGTATGGCAAGGGGATACATAAAATTCATGAATACAATTTCAGCCAGAATTTTTCCATTTCTGTCACAAACTTTGAAAAATCATAACTAATTTTAGAAAAATTGAAATATACATTCTTTGTCATTTTAGGAAGCTACACATGTCTACTTTATAATAAAATATGTCTAGGTCATGAAACACAACACAAAAGACATTTGACATTTGACATTTGAAAAGGTGCAGAGGTTTGACTAACTACTGGTACTATCATAGGTTTTCTATTACAAATTTCAAAAATGTCCAATTAATTCTAAAAGAACCCAATCCATGAAAATGATACCAATCTAGAAAGCAACAGATGTTATCTAGAGGAAAAAATAACTCCAGACTATTTTAGGCACATCAAGACTTTGAAAACCAATCAAACAGTACTTGAGGTCAATCTGAATGCTTGATACTGGGTAGAAAATTTAAAAATTTATATCTCCCTCTTTAGACATCCAAATAGGGTGCTTCCAATTGGTAAAAGTCACTGGAAATATCTAGTTTCTCCCTATAAATTTTGTGGCAATTTTGTCATTATTTGTCCCCTGAGTAATAGAATTCATTTTTCAAACCAATATGAACAGTAACTTGACAAATTTTAGAAAATTTCCCAACTTTGAAAATTTATTAAATATTCCATAGACCTCTAAAATTCTAAACTTTAGTTTCCTAAAAATCTCTCAACAAGCTCTAATTGCATGTCAAGTATTAAATCAAGAAAAGTTCATTTGGACAAAAAGTGGTATAAGTTTCCAATATGGTCAATTTTGCTCCATATAGGATACCAAAGTGTCCAAATGACTTCCCTTGATGTTTGGCACCTCTTGGGCAAGTTTAAAAGCATGGATATGATCTGTGTGGGCTGCCAAAATGATCCCAAATCTCATGCATCTCAATTTGGCCATTCCACTTCCACTTATACACTAATGCATCAAGTCTTTAAGAAACTAGAATTGCAATTGCATGCTCAAATTACATTCTAGTATTCACATAACTTAATCTCTCATTTATACATAGCATATCAACATAATTACACATGCTCAAGAGGTCATAGGTCATATACAATAATAGATTACATCAATTGCCATTTAAATGGCCTTAAAGAAGTAAATTCCATGCACTTCATTATCACACTTTCATCTCTCATGTGGTTGGCTCCTATTTTATTGTTCTCTTTCTCTTGATCCACCTAGCATGTTAGAACATTAGAGAGGAGGGAATGAGATTCAAAGAATCCCAATAACTCATCTCCCTTTCAATCACACATAAAAGTGTAAAACCAGTCTTGAAAATGCATGCATGAGTAGCATAGGATGTGCAATCATTCAAGAGACATTTTCAACATTTGAACAAGTCATATATAGCATACAAAGGCTTGCCACGTAAGTGGATTAGCCCTACCCATTCTTTAAGATATTCTTGGACTCAACCTTACTCTTGGGAGTTAACCTCACTTTTAGAAAACTCTTTACTTTGTCTCAACCAATTCTAAGGGTTTTTGGCTCATCCTCACCATAACTAAGGGTTCTTGGCCTTACCACACTCAAGCAAACCAAAGCAAGCATCATAAATATCATTTGAAAACATAATGCATCATCATGGTATCATGGCATATGAAATCATGCTAGAATACTTTTCATGGCTTAAAACACACATACACACATTCAAAGACAAGCCAAGCATACATTCATACATGAGAGAAGGAGGAGTGAGTTACCTTTGTTGTAACTACACACTTTTCCTCTTGAAAATGCTCTCCCTTCCTCAGCCTCACACATACAAAGGTGTAAGAATGATGTCTCTTAGCTTAGACACAATTTATGGAAGCCAATTAGGTTCATGGAATTAATTTTAAGGTCACACAACTTGCTTAGACACTAACTTAACCTATAAACCTCTTTTGTAGTTCTAAAATGTACCTAATGAAGAGAAACCCATCAAATAAATTCTAGGCTCTATTCTTTCCTTTCATACATGATTCTTGACTCCATTTAAGCCTCTTGGAGTCATCACACATTAAAACAAAGAGCCTAACTACATGTTACTTCTTTATGTCATATTATGAAACATATAAGGCTAACTTACTTTCCATGGTTTTTTAAATTTTTTCCAAGGCCTCCCCTCATCTTCACTCATCATATATGACTCAAAAATGGATTTAGAACAAATTAAAACTCTCCCTAGATATCCTAACTCATCTAGGTCGAGACTATGCATGGTTTTGGCCTTCATGGACCTTACTTTGTTTTCTTGATGGAGGAAGCACATGGGAAGACTTCTAGGGATCTTAAGAGCTCATTTTAAACTCTCATTTAAGCATAGAAATTAAGATATCAAATCAGATTTTATAAGGAACATATGAAACCCTAGAATTTACATCTTAAATTCCATGGTTATTTGTTAATTCTCTTTGCATATTCTTATTCTCTACACCCTTTTTCCTAAGAATCACCCTTGGTTCTGCATAAAATTCAAGCCTTCCTATGACTTCTTGAGTGGGGTGAAATATGGAGAGAAAAGGAGCAAGGTGTAGCAACCATGGAAGAAGAAATTACCTTATTTTTCCTTATTTTCTCACTTGAATCTTATCTTCTTTGGCCTTCTCTCTTCAAATCCGAATTTTTTTCCATAATTTCTCCCTTAAAATAGATTTATAAACTTTATTATAATCATAGGAAATAAAGGAGAATGGAGGAGAAGAGGTTTGGAAAGGAAAAAAAGCATAAAAAACTACCAAAATTCTAGACCTTCAAGCCTTGATTTCTCCTCCTCTTCTTCTTCCTCTTGTGCACCACTCTCCTAGGGCTTTTTCTCTAGTTTAGGGCAGAAACATATGAAGATAAATGAATGGGAGAGTGGGGCACCCTATATATATAGGTGGAGGAAGAATGACTTTCCAAAAATTCCCGTTTTGCCCTTCGTTTTTGGCATTTTTGTTTCTAATTTGTTTTTAGCTCTTTTTTGAGAATCGTCTTTTTTATTATAAAATTTAGGTTCCCAATTTAGTAAAATACCTTTGGAATCACTCAAATCGGAGCTAAAACCTTCCCGAACAAATCTGTCAAAGTTCAGGTACGTAGACATTGGAAAACGGTCACCAGAGGGGGTTTTAACTATCTCGGGGCTTGCCATGATTTTTACGGCCTCTGAGAACCCCGAAGAACTCAAAACTTTCATTTAAAAAACCCTTCTATGTGAATTCCAAAATTTGCTAAAAATTATAAAAATGCCATTACGTTTCGTGAGTTTTTTGTTAATTTTTGTTTCTTCATTCTAGCTCCATTTTTCTTTCCATCTGAGCCTAAAATTCTCATTTTTAGGAGTCTAGAATGTCATTCAAAAATTTTTAGATCTTAACTAATTCATTTCGAGGGACTTGCTTTGAAAATGTGCCTATTTTCATTGTTTAATGAAACCAGACATTACATTATTGGCTTGGTCTGTTTAGCTATTTTGGCTATGGTTTCGCGCCACTTTTAGTTCCTTATCCTCATTTCTGGGTGCTTTAATTATCATTATACCCTTGTTTGACCTTGTTTCATTTTATTCTTTGGTCCTCTTTTATTATCTTACTAATTTCAATTCAATTTTAGAAAGACCAGATATTACATATTGAGCATTCTAACAAGCCAAAATTTGCATTTTTCATAGCTCTATAATATATTTGGTAAATTTTTTAATTTGGTCTAAAAAACTTGAATTCTGCAATACTATTGATAATGTCATGACCGTGGTTTTGGGGGTCTTTTTAGAAGCAAAATAGATTCATTTTGATTTGAAATTTTTACAATAGAAAATTCATATCATAAGCTTTCCAAAGACACCTAATTTGTGTTAATAAGAGTTGTGTAACTGAAATTATGAATTTTTAATGTTTGGACTTTATTATGTGACCCAAAATAAGCATATGACCAATTTTGTGGATTTAATATGTATCTATATGGGATGGGAAATGGTTTCATTAGAACAAATTGGTTATGAATGAAATTATGAAATGAATTAGTACAAATCCATTATTTTACATTATGATATCATTTGAGGCTTTTGGTAACAAGAAATTCCACTACTAAAAGTGTGAACATTATAATTTACCATCAAATAATAAATATAACATGGGATATATAAATATATATATATATATATATATATGAAATATGTGATGGTATGACATTTTTGGTATTAGAGCCAAGGTTCAGGCAACTTAGTTCTATGTTTCAATTAGGGAGTGCTTGGATTGTTTGTGTATATGGCATGTGATTGTTAGGAATGGTTGGAATTGTTAATTATGCTGTGAATACTTGTATATATGTGTTGAGGTTATGGTTCTTTTCAAACAAAATTATGAATACTAAGAGGGGTAGACTAGCTAGGGCAAAGCCTGAAGATCCAGAGTGGTAGCTAACATGTAAAATATTATGAACTACTTGGATCAACAGTAAGCCATGATAAAGCAACAAAGGCAAATCATGTAGTAGTAGTAGGAAATAATTATGCAACTTCAAAATGCCCTTGCTAGAAAGAAAGATGAAAGAGAAAATGCCCCAGGACCACAACAACCAGGAAATATTCTTAACCACCCTATGCACCCCCTCAAAATTAAGTGCAGATCCAGCTAACAAATTAACAATTATTGAATCAATTGAGAAAGAACTGTCCACCCTCATTGGATGGAGAATTGGATGTACATAAGGCCAATGAATGGATCATGTAGCTGAAGAAAATCTTCAAAGTATTGGACTGTACTTTTAAACAAAAAGTAATGCTAGCCACTTTTATGTTAGAGAAAGAAGCAAATCATTGGTCACGTAGCATAAAGATGATTTTGTATACCAAAAATATTCCAGTTAATTGGGAGAATTTCTTAATTGAATTCCATGAAAAGTATATTTTTAGTTTGTTCAAGGATTTGAAAGAAATGGAATTTATTAATTTGAAGCACACGAAAGAGATGACAGTTAATCAATTCATGGCTAAATTCATTGAATTGTTTTAGTACTCCTCTTACCTGCAAAAATGTGATGATGAAAAATGGAGGTGTAAACATGTTAAGAAAGGATTGAAGCCCTCCATCAAAGACAAAGTTGCTCCATAAAGAGTTAGAACTTTTAATGCTCTTGTGGAGATCAGTAAAGTGATTGAAAATAATCTAAAAGATATATTGCAGCCAAGGGTTAGTTAAAAGGAAACCTATGATTAAAAAGATTGAGACAAGAAGACAATGTGAGTGTAGCTACTAGCAATAAGAAGAAAGGTAAGGTGCCTTGGAATAAAAAGGGGCAAAAAAAGGAAGAAAGTTTAGCCTAATAGAGGATAGCCATCATAGGTGACTTGTTTCAAATATGGGAAGCTAGATCATATAGCCCAGAATTGCCCTCAGACGGAGATGGTGCCTCTACCTAAACTGTAAACCTAGGGCAAGGTGTTTACTTTCACACAACAGAAGGCTAGTGCGTCTCCTAATTTGATTAAAGGTATGATTAAAGTTAATGGTTTTTCTTATAATTGCTATGTTTGGTTCTGATACTACTCACTTATTTATATCCTAAAACTGTGCAAGAAAACTAGGTCTTGTTATCGGTACTTTGCCATATGATTTGTTTGTATCTATCATACCATTACATATTATTTTCTTATTCCATGATACATACATCTTTTAGTAGCAAATTATGGTAATTAAAGCTTTAGCAACAAAAATTATTGTCATTAAAAGCACCAATTTGTTCCATAATGCTCATATATAGATTTTCATCAGTCCAATCCTTAATTTTATGCTAAACCAATTTGTTACAATCCATATGACACATGATCAAGAACCAAACTCATGGAATGAGCTAAATATGCATTTTGACCCTTGGCACCTAATTTAGTCCAAATTTTAAAAATTCGTAACTTGAGCTACACAACTCTGATAAATGCAAATTAGGTGTGCTTAAAAAATTTATAATGGGAACTATTTGTTGTAAAAATTTTAAGTCAACATAAGTCCATTTGGTCCCTCAAAAAACTAGAAATCTGAGACTACACCATATGAATAGTATACTGCAAAATTCTACATAATTAAGCTAATTTCAAAACTTCATAAAATATTCTACAGAGCTCCAAAAATTATGTTTTTTGACTCTGTGAAAAGATATCAATGTTCTCTAATTTCCTATCAAATTTTAGCCCCAAACAAGGTCATTTGCACTGTCAAGGGTAAATGGACATTTTATGGCTCAAATAGATCAAATTTTGGTTCCAAATAGTACCAATTAAGCTCTAAAATGCCTTTTTTTTTATTTTGGGCAAGTTTCAATCCACAATTATAGTATATAGAACTAATCCATCATGTTAAATTTGCCCCACAACTAAAATTCACTATCTTACATGCAAGATTACACATATGTGTTTATGAACTCACAATACTAATTTGCATCATTTCATGTGTTACAACCCTTGAATGGTTTCTAAAGTATAATCTAGCACTTTTTAATATATTTGCATATCTATACACTAAAATATAAGAGTATACATTCATATATGCAATAAAACTTTTTAAACTAGATTTCATTGTCAAGAATGCTCTTCTTAAGCATTTTGCTCACCATTCTTTTTTCCTTGAGCTTCATTTGGCCATGGTTAGTGGAAATAGGGAGGAAAATGAGATTTTAAGAATCTCAGTAGCTAATCCGACATTCAAACACATACATATGATTCACCCAAGTATATGGAAGCAAGTATATATGTCATACATCCATAACAAAACCATGAATCATACTTTAAGGATCCCATGACTCATTCAAAAGTAAAATGAGATTCAAGGGCTTTTGGCCTAGATTCATCTAACATCTAGGGGATTTTTTAGTCTCACCCACTTTTAGGGACTTTTAACTCAATCTTTCTCACAATTAGGGCTTTTGATCTAGTCTCACCCACATTTGGGGACTTTTGGCCTCATCTCACCCATTTTAATGGACTTTCAACATAGTCTCACCCACTGAAGAGCCAATCCAATTTTATATGCATTTAATATCATGCAATTACATAATATGTTCAAATAATCAACAAATCATATAAATGGAAAACAATACATAAAAAGTAACTAAGAAACTCAAGCAAACTATCCACACATATATTGAGAATGAAGGAAAAGCTACCGTGCTACACAAATTCTAATTAATTCCCCTTGATCTCTTCTCTTGGTTCCACAACCTTATAGCCATACTTGAATATGCTCTCACTTGTTTAGCCTAAACACACCACATAGAGCATAAAGCAATCAATGGAACCATATTTATACTCATATTATTCTTACATACACAATTTAGGGTTTTAAGTGTGCTTATGGCCATATTGTATTTCTTAATAAGCAACTCTTATAATTCAACTTCTTGACTCTAAAATCTTATTTGATATAATTCATATAACTCCATTGGAACCCATTCAAGCCATCATGTGCATAATTAAACAAACATAATACCACTTTTTTAGGTTTACTTAAACCTTAAAAATTTAACTTTCAAAATGTAGCTTCTAAATTCAATCCAATATTTCTATTATTGTTCTTACATCATTTTAAGACTATTCATATGCTTAGAATCACTTGAACAACTTCTTAGACCCCTTGAATCCTCCATGGCTGAATGGTGCCCTTAAAAACCCTGACATAGCAAATCTCATGGTTTCAATTAATTCTTGGTTTAGATTCTATTCCTTGCATCATAAAACACCTAAATACACTAATTAGGAGTTGAAAGCAACATGGTTTCCCCTTCTTCCATGCATAGGCTGAATTTCCACCTATTATGGTCTAACTTGTTATTTTCAAAGATTCAATGGAAATAAATGTTAGATATAAAATCCTTGCATACTAAAACCTTTAATTTTATCAAGAACACATGAAGGAAAAATTCCCTTCCTTACTTTCCCTCTCTCATGGTCGAACCAACAAGGGCTAAGAAACACAATTTTTCAAGTGTTTTAGCTAAAAACTTAGCTTAATACAGAGTACTCTTTGTGTAGACTAAATTTGTTCGAATAGTTTCTTGAAAAGAGGCTTTTTGTATTGGATCAAATTCAAACTTCAACTTTTTATGAAAGGAAAACTACCATTAGAAAGCTTTGAGATAATAGATTAATCTTCTTAACTAGTGTGAAGTGAGAGGAAACCATTTACTTACCTAAATCAGGGCTTAAATTCTCTTTCTTCCTTTCTTCAAGATGCCATTAATGGTTGAAAAATCTGAATATGGAAGCTTGAAGAAGAAAAGGGACGTGGCTTGCTTAAGAAGCTCCATTTTATAATTTTTCAAAATAACAATTTTTCCTTTGATTGCAAATTTACCCCATTTAAGATTTTCAAGATCTGACAACACCCTACACAATTTTGGATGCTTTTTCACATAAAAAACATTATTTTTGGGGTTTTAGATGGATTAAAATAATGAAAATATCTCCATTTTCTATTACAACACTATCTATTTCATTCAGTGTACCGAAAGGGGTTTTAAACTGATTTTGACTATTCCTATGATTTTTAGGACCTCTAAAAACTCTAGTGAGCTTAATTTTATCATTTAAAACTTCATCCTTTTAGTTTCTAAAATTTTGCCTAAAATTACGATTTTGCCACTGCAATTTTGGTTCATTCTGTTTAGCCATTTTGGCTTCGGTATTAGGCCATTTTTTGTTTCTTAACCTCATTTCTAGATGCTACATTTAGCATTCTATCCTTAATTTACCTCAATTCATTTTCACTCTAGGTTCTTCTTTTATTAACATATTGGTTCTGGTTCAGTTTTGAAGAAATGCATATTACAGTATCTACCCCTATTAGAGGCTACATGATTACTTTCCACATTTACTTAATTGTTATTGTACAATTTAATCATTGTTTCACTACCATTGATTTGATTATTGGCATGAACTGGATTGCTGCTAATAATGTTATGCTTGATTGTGAATATAAAACTATTACCTTACTTGAGTGTGGGACTATACCTAGTGCTAGAGCTGAGTTATCTTTCTTGTCCACTACCCAAATTGAGAGATACATATAACATGGATACCAAGGGTTTCTAATCTTTTTTTCTATGCAGGTAGAGGTAGAGGAAGGGGTAGATGAGATTCTAATAATAAGGGAATTCCCAAAAGTTTTCTCTAAAAATTTTGATTTTAATGGTCTACCTCATAAGAGAGATAGAGTTTCTTATTGATATTATGCCTAGGGCTACACTGGTGTCTAAAGCTCCTTATAGGATAGCTCTCGCCGAACTAGCAAAATTGAAAAAAACAAATTGAGGAATTGTTAGAGAAAGGGTTCATATGCCTTAATGTATCACCTTAAGGAGAACTTGCGTTGTTTGTAAAAAAGAAAGATAATAGCATGGGATTGCGTATAGATTATAGCAAACTTAATAAGGTTACCATTAAGAATAAGTATCCTTTCCTTAGAATTAATGATCTTTTAAATCAGTTATCGGGGGGCTTTAGTATTTTTTAAAATAGATCTTAGATCTAGTTATTATCAATTGAAAGTTAAAGCTCTTAAAGATGACCTTCGAGGCTAGATATGGGTATTATGAGTTCCTGGTTATACAATTTAGTTTAAGCACTAACTATTTTTATGGACCATATGAATAAAGTTCTTAGACCTTATTTAGATAAATTTATTGTGGTCTTTATTGATGATATCTTCATGTACTTTAAGTCATTTGAGGAGCATGAAAGACATCTGAGAACAGTCTTGGAAACCTTAAGAGATAAAAGATTGTATGCTAAACTTTAACAACTGTGAGTTTTAGCTTACTGAAGTGAGGTTTCTAGGTCATGTGATCTCATAGGCGAGAGTTGCAATTGATCCTCATAAAGTTAAGGTTTTATTACAATAGGATATGCTTTAAAACAATCACTAAGGTTAGAAGTTTTCTAGGTTTGGCAAGGTATTATAGAAAGTTTTATATAGGGGTTTTTTTCCATATAGCTTTACCATTAACTAGGCTAACCAGGAAAGAGACATCATTTATGTGGAATGATAGTTATGAAAGTAGTTTCTAGGAGTTGAAACTCTGTTTAACCATAACCCCTATATTGATTATACCTGACCCTAATAAATTTTATGGTTTATAGTGATGCTTCAAAAAATGGATAAGGATGTGTGTTGATGCAATAGTGTAGGGTAATGGCATATGCCTTTAGACAGTTGAGACCCCATGAGGAAAATTATCTCATGCATGATTTAGATTTAGCTACAATGTTATTTGCCCTCAAGATATGGAGGCATTACTTAGATGGTTCTATAGTGGAAATATATAATGACCATAAGAGTCTAAAATACCTATTTGATTAGAAAGAATTGAATATGAGATAGAGAATGTGGATAAAATTTTTGAAAAATTATGATTATACATTGAAGTACTATTTAGGTAAGGCCAATATGGTGGCTGATGCTTTAAGTAGAAAGTCCATACACAGCCTATATGATGATTAGGGAACAAGAACTCATAGAGGCATTCAAGAATATGAATATTTACTATATGCTTATAGGTAAATTATTGATAAGTGAGACTAAAATAGATAATGACCTAAGTGCTAAATCTTAGATGCTTGAGAAAGGAGGACTTTTTGAATCAAATCAGAAGTGAAATTTCCCAGGGTAAAACCTCAAAGTTCAGGGTATCTAAAGATGGTATGGTAAAATACCAGTGTAGGATTTGTATGCCAAATAAAATTGAATTGAGAGACAAAATTTTAAAGGAAGCACATAAAAGCAAATACACAATTCATTCAAGTGCCATAAAAAAATACCAAGATTTGAAAAGATTGTTTTGGGGCCAGGGATAAAAACTAATATAGCTAGTTATGTGGCTAAATGTTTGGTATGTCAAAGAATGAAAATTGGACATCAGAGACTTGCTGGGTTATTGCAACCTCCAAATATCACTAAGTGGAAATAGGATAGCATAGATATAGACTTTATCATGAGATTACCCA
>JAIUCV010003562.1:0-24800 GCA_026724425.1 Erythrophleum ivorense
GAAGCAAACTAAAAATTCCTTTCTTGTAAACAAGTCTTGGAGAGCTTCTGCTTATCTTGAATTAATGCATACTAACATTTGTGGCCCAATGAGTGTTGAGTCCTTTGGTGGAAGTAAATATTTTCCTCTATTTATTAATGATTATAGTCGTATGTGTTGGGTAAACTTCATGAAGCACAAGTCAAAAACTTTTGAAAATTTCAAAAAAGTTTAAGGTACTTGTGGAGAAGCAAAGTGATTGTAGCAAAAAAACTCTTTGTTTAGATAGAGGTGGTAAATTTACCTCTAATGAATTTGTTGTTTTTTGTGAGGAAAATGGAATTTGCAGGGAATTTATTGCACCACCTACACCAGAGCATAATGGAGTGGCTGAACGAAAAAATCGCACTGTGGTTGAAATGACATAAAGTATGATGACAACAAGTGGTCTTCTTAAAGATTTTTAGGCAGAAGGTGTAGCAACAATAGTTTATTTGTTGAATATCTCTCCCACAAAAGCAATTTTGAATCGCACACCATATGAAGCTTGGAAAGGTAGAAAGCCTCGAGTAAGCCACTTGAAAATTTTTGGTTGTGCAGCCTATGCTTTAAATACTTCTTCTTCTCATTGAAAACTTGACAAAAAATTAAAAAAAATACATTTTCATTGGCTATAGTCCTCAATCTAAAGCATATAGGCTTTATAACTCAGTTAGTGGCAAAGTGATTATTAGCAGGGATGTAAAGTTCAATGAAGAAGAATTTTGGAGTTAGAATGAGAAAAACAAGTGCCAAATGTAGCTCACATTTCTGAAGATAATCAAGAAACTCTTGCTACTGGACAAGCAGCACCAAGAAGCCTAAATGTTCATCCGAATGGCAATATCTCATCATCAACTCACTCATCTCCTAGCAACGGTTCCCCTACAACAACAAGCTCACCATCCTCAAACTCCTCTCAAACACCTCCAAAGACATTTAGGTCTCTCCAAGAGATCTATGCTTCATGTAGTTTTGCTTTATATGCTGTCGACCCCATTTTTTTATAAAGATGCTATAGAACATTAGATTTGGGTGGATGCAATGAAAAAGGAAATGGCAGCTATTGAAAGAAATGAAACTTGGGAGTTGGTTGATCTACCAGAAGGGAAGAATGTAATTGGCCTAAAATGGATATACTGTACAAATTATCATGCTAATGGTACAATTCATAAGCATAAAGCCCGCTTGGTTGCAAAAAGTTACTCACAGCAACAAGGTATTGATTATAAAAAAAATATTCTCTCCTATGGCTCGCCTTGAAACAGTAAGAACTTTTCTAGCCTCAGCTGCCCAATTTCAATGGCCTACTTATCAATTTGATATTAAATCTGCTTTCTTGAATGGTGAGATTGAAGAAGAGGTGTATGTTTCTCAACCTGAAGGTTTTGTTAATAATGATGGCAACAAAGTTTACAAGGTAAAAAGGCCTTATATGGCCTTAAACAAGCTCCACGAGCTTGGTATTGCAAAATTGATTCTTACTTTCAAAAAAGTGGATTTGAAAGAAGTAAAAATGAGCTAACACTTTATATAAAGAAGATAGGAAAATATGATTTACTTGTGGTGTGTCTATATGTTAATGACATAATTTATATAGGATCTTGTAAGTCTCTTGTTGAGGAATTTAAAACTTCCATGATGAAAAAATTTGAAATGTCAGATTTAGGCTTGCTGAATTATTTTCTTAGGCTTGAGGTGAATCAAAGTGAAGATGGAATTTTTATTTCTCAACACAAATATGCTACTGATTTGTTGAAGAAGTTTCATATGCTGAATTGTAAACCAACCCCAACTCCCATGAATATGAATGAAAAACTTGTGTGATGATGCTATTAGTATGACTGATGCAAAAACCTATAAAAGAATTGTTGGTGGTTTGAACTACTTGACTTAATCGAGGCCTGACATTGTATTTTTAGTTAGTGTAATTTCAAGGTTTATGCATAAGCCAAGCAAGCATCATCTGGGTGTAGCAAAGCGGATATTACGTTATGTTGCTGGAACTCCAAACTTTGGAATTTGGTATTCAAAAACATCAAATTTCAAATTGCTTGGATTTACTGATAGTGATTAGGCAGGTTGTTTACATGATAGAAAAAGCACTTTGGGATATGTATTTTCTTTTAGCTCAGGTGCTGTTTCATGGTGTTCAAAGAAGCAGGACACAGCTCCTTTATCATTGTCAGAAGCTGAATATGTAGCTACAGCTACATCATTTCTTCAAGCAATATGGTTAAGAAGAGTATTAGCATATTTTCAACAACAAAAAACCAGTACAATAAAAATTTTTGGTCATAACAAAGCAACGATAGCTATAACAAAGAACCCAATTTTTCATGGTAGAATGAAGCACATCAACCTTCATCATCATCTCATTAGAGATCTTGTGGCAAAAAGAACAATTGATTTCAAGTATTGTGGAACGAATGAGCAAGTTGCAGATATACTCACAAAGTCACTATCACAAGCAAAGCATGAGCATTTCAGGTTATAAATAAGAGTAACAAATTTTGAAGGAAGGGGAGTGTTGAGTAATATGCCTCAAAATATTTTTATTATTTTTCATTACTAGTTGCAGGAAGTTTGAATTAGTCAAATTGCCATGTGTCATTTTTTGTTTCAACATGTTATTTTCTATTTTAGCAAAGTGGGCCATGATCTCCAATTCAATATTTTAGTTGCTGTTTTTTCGCTTTATCTTGTTACAGTTGTAGCCTATATATTAGGCATCTATTTTCTGATTCAAGCTAGAAAATAAGACAAGATTTTATTCATCAAAACTTGCCTTTGTTTTCTACTTTATTATTTTCTTCTTCCTCTTCCCAACACTATCTAGCCTCTTTGTAGGTCGTTGATAGAGAAGTTTAGCATGAAATTATCATTTGGATCTATTGCCTTGACAAAGCTAGGAAAATCCCTCAATCTAATGTTTTTCATGCCTGGAACCTAGTCTATTTCGATATCCATGTACCCATTTGTCAAATAACTTTCATATGCACCAATAAATTAATGGAATCACAAAACATTGTTCAAGATCCATCATTTTAAAAAATAAACCAAAAAAAGATATATATACAAGAAGGAGTAACATTTACCTTTCAAAGGAATGACACCCTTATCAAGAAGAGTACGACCGTGCCAAACACCTAAAAAGAAACAGCACTAAAAGGGCAATAGAGAGCAATAGGAAGTCCAAATTCTTAAGCAGCTTTCATTGTGAAGGTCATGACAGTATCAGAAACCAAGCAAGTAACTAAGAGTACAAGGCCATTAGAGGCAGACTCACGAAACCTTGCTAGAAGCTTTGTAAAAGGGAGGAGGCAGTTCTTTTGTGTAGAATCATAAAGAGAAGGTCAGTGTTTGGTAGCATTAGCATCTGTAGGAGGGAGCCCATCTGGGATGGTTTCAAAGAGAAAATCTTGGAGGCCATCAAGGGCTTGAGGACCCCTTGAGTTAAGCAAGCATCTGTGATTGAACTCGGTGTTGACATAGGTTATGTATAAGCCTCTAGAGTGAAGTAGTTTGGCTAATTTCAAGAAGGTGTTTAAATAGCTTTGCATTGGAAATGAGGTGATCACAACGTGTGGTTTTGAACCTCCTCTTGAAACAGAGTCCATGTTTTTTTTTTTTTTCAAATATCTCTCTCGAATGCAAGGCTTTGTTAGAAGCAGAGGTAGGGGAAATAGGTAACAAGCATGTGAAGTTTTATAGAGCAAAATGAAATGATAGTTATGGACTATTAGTTCATCCTTATATCATGTACCACGAGCTAAACAATTGCAGGTTATACAAATGGCCATTGATAGAAATATTTCTTATGCTAAGAACTATTTCATTATACTATTTTGTCTAATTACGGTTGGTCATTGAGTAAACAATCTCAAGTTATAAGCTATTTATAACAAACAAAATTCTTGGTTTAAATTCTGAACGTAAGTTGACATTTTCAACAAAATAGCTGTCGAAGATCTTGTCACTACGTTTCTTCCAACACTAAACAAAATGAAAGTGACAACATCTCAATAATCAATATTTTGGACCAAAAGGCAACAACAAAGCATATCCATAACATATGACATATGTATCTCAATTATAGGGTAGGGTCAGTCAAAGATGGAGTACTGGGAATTACTTGGAGGCTAAGTTAGACAAGGTCAACTTTGAGTCTTCAATCATTTTGAGTTAGAAGAAAACGAAAGGATCTTCTGAGGTAGCAGATCTGGATTGTCTGAAGTTCATTTCAACTAAAGTGAGGAGAGAGACAGAGAGGGAGGGGTGGGTCCCACATTGTGTGGGACTCACATACCAGAAGTGGGACCCACCCCTCCCTCTCTGTCTCTCTCTTCACTTCAGGTAAAGTAACTTCAGGGGATCCATTTCCTGAGATAGCCAAGGAAGTGGGGCATAGTTATCCTCTTAGGAGTGGATATTGGGCAAATTTGAAGCATGAGGAGGGGAGGTAGAAGGCAAAATTGTGTTTTTGGTCTTTCAATTTTATTTAGTTTTAATTTGGTTAATTAATTTAATTTAATTTAATTTTTGTCTCTTAAGTTTATTTAGTTTTAATTTGATTCTTTAATTCTATCTTAAGTTTGAATTTTATTTTTTTTAGTTTTATTAAATTCTAATTTAGTTACTTAATTTTATTTAAGTTTTATTTAGGCTTTTAATTTTATTTTATTTTATTTTAGTTCAACTATTAATTTAAAAAAAACTACACAATATTTCTTTCTTTTTAATACTATTAATTTAAAATAAACAAATAAAAATGAAAAAATAAAAAGGGAAAACATTTTGGTAATTTTGGAAAATTAACGGTTAAATTGGAATAAAAGTAAAATTTAAAATAAAGATAAAAAAATAAATTAGAACTAAATGAAATTAAAAGATAAAAGTAAAATTTAAGATAAAGTTAAAGAATTATATTGGAACTAAATAAAATTAAAGAACAAAAGTGAAAGTTAAGATAAAATAAAAAAATAAATTAAAATTAAAAAAATAAGAGATAAAAGTAAGAGATGAGAAGTAAATTTTGTCAAAATATAAATCATTGTGGGCATGAGACAATTTTGGGAGACTGAAAGTGAGGTCGGTGGGAGGGAAACGACGACGCTGAGAGGAATGAGGATCTGCCAAGAGAAACATGTACCGAAACGGCACCGTAAAAGTGGGTGTATATTTTTTGACGGAAATGGGCTTAGGCAGAATATTGAAACAAGGGTAACTTGTCAACCGTAATTTTCATGCACTGAGGGGGTCGCCCTAATGACGCGAGACGTGTAAAGAAAGTGCCACCACATGGAGACACGTGTGAGGAAAAATCATGATAGTCAAAATTATTTGCACGTGCAATTTTAATTGATTTATCTCTTTACTTTGTAAAAATCAACACTAATATGAAAATTAAGAAATTCAAAAAAAGAAAAACTTAACTTATCATGTTATTAATTATTGTCCCTCACGACTAAAGCTATAAGAGTTTGTCCGCCACTAAATTCTTATGATCATATCTTGATGACATCATTTAAATTTTTGATAATGTTAAATTAATCGGAAAAAGTTAATTATTATAAGCACACGCTCGCTTTGGTATCAACCATAATTTATGGCCAAGTATCAGTGTTTTGGACAAAAGTATATAAATCGAATGAAACCACAATTATGCGACTCAGAGAGAATTAGAAGACACATAAAAAATGATAGTTCGAAAAATTTAGTATTTCAGGAACTATTTTATATTTCATAGATATAGTTTTTTAAGAATATATATATATATATCATTTTCATATAGTCCGTTTGTGCACAAAGGTCCTCCTTATATAAGATATGAGATATAGAGAACGTAACGTAATATATAGTTTCTTAAGGATATGAATGCCTTATAAATCCTAGATCCTCATAGGCCCAAAACGACATAACTCACATTATTAAAGCCTAAAAATATATGGTCATGGAGTATTAAATTTTATCAAGTCACATACAATATATTGAGACAGTAAATTATTCTAAAAAATGTGGCTTCACCAATGCCAACTTAATTAAAGTCATAATTAATTTCTATCATAAACCCAAAGTTTTTCTCACCCAAAAACCGTTTTAAACCAAAAATTGGGCCAAAATGCTACTAGCCCATTTCTATTTCAGATTTTTTTGATGCAAAACTATCCAAAATAATTAGCCCAAAACAAGTAGCCCAAAATAAACATTCAAAAAGCTTAACCTAATATTCCCTTTAGTAAAACGCTACATTTCACAATTCTTAAATTTATTTTTTGATAATCAAAATGACATGTCATTTGACAAAGAGTTCAAAATGTATCCTTCACAATGTCTAAATGGCACATCTTTTTGGTCAAATGACACTACAATTAATTGTTTAGATTATCTTTTAACCTTTAAAAAAATCAACTCGACTTAAACTTTAAAACTTTATTTTTTATGTCTTAAAAGTCAAAATTGATCAAAATTTCACAAACAAACATTATCTAATAAACAAATAGGCCAAAAAATAAAGATAAAAATTTCAAGCTTTTTAAGATAGAAATGAAAATTGTCTAGTTCTCTTTGCAAGAAGTTTCCATGCAAGGAGGGACACTATTCAAGCATCATATAAACTTGTACACATTGATATATCACATAATTATCAAACTTGCTTAGTCTACCCAACAAATATCAAATTGAACAGTGTATCAAATTTCACCCAAAACAAATCATTTGAATTGTATAGAAAATAAATGCATTGGCAACTTTATTTGCCTCTTAATATTTTAATGAAAAAATCTAACTTTTAGTGGCAATAATAATCACCACTAAAAGTAACTTCTTTTGTGGCGAGCCTTGAAAGTTGCCCCTAAAACTTTCTATCGGTGATAACAAAAATTGTTACTAAAAGTTTAAATTTAATGGCAACTCTTCTTAAATGGCTAGATGGGTGTAAACTAAATGTTTTTTGTGATGATTTTTGGTGCCATTAAATGTTATGTTTTAGTGGTAACTTCTTCAAATAATCAAATTAATTGATATATAACAACATCCTCTTTTGTTGTCATTAAAGAGATTTGATATCAGAGGTTTTAGTTACAATCTAGCAATGATCAATGTTGCTACTAAAAATATTTATTGGTGACTTTTAAACTTTTATTGGTGAGTTGCTACTAAATGCATTTTTTTCGTTGCAATAAAATTGAAATTGTTCAACTCTAATTAATTCCACCTTCCAGTGCTACAATAAAGCATCTTTAATTGGCTTTTTTACTCTTACATACTCTTATATGACACAAAAATTAATGATTGTTTTGAAGTTGATCAATATATAATTCTATCTTAAAAGATATCCTTTTATATAAGAGGAAATGATATAATTTAAGATTGAGATTTTATAATTATAGCTTTAGATTAGATCAAATATACTTATAGGTTGCCCCATATGTTTCCTAAATCCTAATTGCCTTCTTCCCTATATATAAGGTCGTTATAAGACAATTTATGTATGGATATCTATATTATTCAGTTATTCTGGTTATTTTCATCTCCAATTTATTTATTATTGACGTCTTTCTCTGCCTTTTGAGGATGAACAAAGAGCAAATTGTTTGACTACTTGAACATGCAATGAGCCTGCAAAATTTTCAATTATCTAAATATTGTTGTCAATTTCAGTTCGAAGTTGGAATTTATTACAATTGAACAATTCCAGTTTTGCTACAACGACGTGTGTGTTTCCTTTTAGTTACAAACATGCAATAAAATTGGAACCATGGAGAGAATTAATGGTTCTCATCACATATATAGGTTGTGATGTTGACATATGATAGCAACTTTTTTCGGAGAAGGAATTTTCCATCTTTAGTTTAAAGATAAATTTTCTTTTTTGCTCTAAAGAATTTAGATACGCCATTTAAAGACAGATTTTTTTTTTCTAACTTTTGTTTTTCTAGTAATGTTTTTATTCCCAATCATGTTCTTGAGTAGTTAAAAGTTGCCTATTCAAATAGCAAATGTGTTCAATGGCGCAATAAACTTAGAGTGAAAATTTTAATATGAGATAAAAATATTAGCAATTTTACTTTTACTCTTTAATAGAAGATAATTAGAAATTGGTGTTCCTCCTTTATCCCCAATTAGCTAGAAAACAAAAATTATGGGTACCAAGAAGAAGGCATATAAAGAATTGATGTTCTCATTTTCATTTCCTTCCTTTATTTTTAAAACTTTTGAACAAAGAGAGAAGTCTCCTTACTATTATTTCTCTTTCCATTTTATCCATTTTAACCATCCAAACACACAGTTAAAAAAAAACATATAATTAATCTGAACTAATGTGAATCAATTCGAGTTACCTGAATTAATAGCTAGTCCGAGTTATAAAAGGGGCCCTAATTACAAAATACTCAATGTTAAATATTTCCACACACTATTATCTCCAAATATGAATGGAATTTATATATTTCTTTCTCATTATTTTCATTATTTAATTGTAAAAACATTTCTCTACTTCGATTGAGAAGTTATTATACCTTGGCAAGACGGATGTTTACAAGGATGACAACAACATAGTGTTAGAAAATGAGCTCATACGAAACTGCTGATTTTAAAAATATAAAAATCTTATTCTGTATGAACTTTCGTTTTTTGTCTTTTATAATTATCATTATATATATAAAAAGAAAGTTTCGCATTACCATTCATTTATTATTCATTCTCTGTTCTTTCACTATTTCATGATGTAATTTTTTTATTATTTATGTAGGGTCCCCAAGTTTTTTTTTTAATTCTTTATATTTTTGGGGCATGGTGCACAAGGCTCACGCATCTCAGTTATTTTATACTTTTTCTTCTAAGACGTTGCTAATATTTGTCTCCAAAAATAATTAATGAGATTATCTAAAATATTTTATGACGTGTCTGAAATATCTTGTACATAATTTTTACGAAAAGTATATATATTGGATTTTGATTCTCTATATTTAGTAAATAAATATACAATATGCATTTAGAAAAAGAGAGAGAAAATAAGGAATAAATTAAAAATAAAGAAAATAAACCTAATATATGTCTTTATTTTTATTTTTTGTGTGTCTCTGTCTCTTGAAGGATCAGAATCTTTTGTTTAGGCATATTTCTGATGGATGGAGAAAATGAGAGTTGGTAGGGACATTAATGGTGTGTTTGAAAATGCATTATCTCTCCCCGAAATTATATTTCACACAAAGCTCCAATTTAATACTTCTATATCAACATTACTAAATATAGCCAAAGCATTTATGAGCTTTCAATTTGTCCTCCGATTTTCTTCAAGGCATCTAATAGGTTGATGTGTGCTGTCCAAGGATTGAGAGTGAGAGTAAGACTCAATAATGTTGAATGGTCACAAGTTGGGTTATCATTCATTCATTGAGTGGGCCAAATTCAATCCTGTCCTTCTAAATTATCACAAATCACCATTTCGTAGGCGAGGCACGAATACGGCGTTTTGGGCGTCATACTTGTATCAAACGTGTTTCCAATACCAATACACGTACAACATGAATGTGTACGCACCCAACTTTTTTTTTTTTGTTGGGTTCGTTTTGAAATGCATTGATACGTTTCTAAATGCGTTGAGGCGTTTCGAAACGTGGTGCCAATGCAAATAGTACACAATGACTTTGTTTTGTAATTTTTTTTTTTGTTTCCCTTCACTACAAGGCTCCATTTTGCCTAAATCCAAACTCCTTTTAATATGATGCATGTATTTTGTATATAATTATATAATATTTATTATATTTTTATAATTATTATTTTAATTATAAAATTATTTTTAAAAGATAAAATAATAAAATAATTTTTCATTTCACTTATCTCTATTTATTCACTCTTTACTTTTTCTCTTCCCTTTGTATCATTGTCCCAAACATTAATTTCTTCAACTCCTCCACTGCAAACCCAACGTGCTTTGCTTCTTCATCCGCCATCATGCCTCGTCGTAAATCATCTTCGCCGGTCTTCTTCTCTATTGTGCTTCTTTGTGTTCGAGATTCACAGGTTCTTCGCAGAGCTTCTTAGTAGTTTCAAAATTTTGGAACTCTAGAACTTCTCCGCAAGATCGAAACTCTAGAGCTTCTTCATTCTTCAAGCTTCTTGTTTCATTCTTTACTGTTTCATTTTCATTCATTTCTGCTTCATTTCTTCATTTCTTCTAACTTCATCCATCTATGATTCATTGTCACTGCTCTCATTTATGCCTTTATTAAATTATAACGTGTTATAAATATTTTATATATGCTTGTAACTTGTGTTATCATTTATGTTATAATTTTTAATTAATCTATTTAAGACTCAATTTGCATTTAAATGAGTTGTTTTGCTGAAATACTCATATCCTAAAATTTTAAAAATCATCTTTTCTAATATGTCATATCATATCATGTCCAATACACATACGTATCTGTATCGGTGTTTCAGGCACCCACAATTGACATTGACTGGTTTTGGACACAGCATGTATCTTCGATTAGAACAAAAGAAATGCGTGGATAGATTTTGGAGGTCCAATGGGAGTTCACCACCTATTTGAAGAAATTATCCAAAAAGCAGCTCATCATCTGTCCTGTAGTGCCCCTGCGCGCGGGTGAGGATTGCTAATTTCTTCACGCAGGGTAAGCAATTTTTATTAAAAAAAAATTATATACACTTTCTTATATTTTTATTATTAAATTTTTTAATTAAAATATAATAAATATATATTTTTTAAAAATAATATAAAAAGTGTATAAAGTTTACATATAAAATTAAATTATATACTTATTATTGGTAATTTATATATTTTTTATATTTTAATTAAAAAATTTAATGACAAGAATATAAAGATCTGCACTTATATTTAATCCATTTTTATATTGAAATTTTGGACAAAGAGATCTTGACATTTTCATTAAAGATAAAATAAGTATAAGAATTTTCAAATGATTTTCTTGTAAAAACATAATTAATGTAAAAATATTTAAATTAATTTTTTTATATACAATAAATGCATAATTATAATAAAATAATTTAAAACTTCTTATACTTATTTTATCTTTTAATAATTTTTTTTACCCAAAATAAATATGAAGAATGCTTACCTTTACACAATGAGGGTGTTAGCAATCTCCTATATGTTTGTGTATATATAGGAGATTGCTACATTGTAGGTCATACAAACAAAAATTAGAGATGGATTCTTATTTGGAGAGAAAGAAGCCTCATGCTGTGTTGACCCCATTTCCAGCTCAAGGCCATATCAACTCAGTGCTCAAACTAGCAAAACTCCTTCATCTTAGGGGCTTTTTCATAACCTTCATCAACACTGAGTTCAACCATAAACGCTTGCTCAAATCAAGAGGTCTCAAAGCCCTTGATGGCCTTCTAGATTTTCAATTTGAAACCATCCCAGATGGTCTTCCTCCTCCTAAGGATGCTAATGCCACCCAGGACATACCCACACTCTGTGATTCTACCAGAAATAACTGCCTCCTCCCCTTTCAGAGCCTTCTTGCTAGACTCAATGACTTTGCCTCTAATGGCCTTATCCCCCCAGTCACTTGCTTGGTTTCTGATGGTGCCATGACCTTCACTGTGGAAGCTGCAGAAGCACTTGGACTTCCCATTGTTCTCTTTTGGCCTGCCAGTACTTATTCATTCTTGGCTCTTGTGCACTTTCGAAATCTAGTTGAAAAAGGTCTTGTACCACTCAAAGGTATTATACTATTATACTACTATATATGCTATTAATTTCTTCATGAAATATATATATATATATATATATGTTTTAATGTTCTTAGAGATTTTGCTACTTTAAATTTCTTGTTCTATATGTTTTATACTTTAAGGTATCATTATTTTGTAATTCTGATCATAGTAATCAAAATCGTATCATTCATGGTTCAAATCTTACGATTCATTACAAGTTACAAAGCAAACAATATGAATTAATAGTTGAATCAGAAGTAATTTTAAATTGTACAATTCACAATTTGAATCTTATGATTTATGATGAGTCATAAAGCCAACTATATTAATTAATGGTTAGATAGGCCATGAATTGTGCGATTCAAGCCAATATGGTAGAGTGGTATGATTTTTCGTTTTAGAAATATATGAAGATAATGAATTGGCATAGTAATATTGTATTGTTAAGTATTATTCATCTTTTATAAAGAATGTCAAGAAGAATATTAGTTGAGATTATTTCAAGAATTAATTGTTTACAAATTGTATAATTAATGAATTTATTTATCACTTATGTTTAAATATATTTCTTAAATTTTAGATTAAATTTATTATTTTGAGTATTTTATACATATTACAAAAATATATATGTATCATATTATATATATATATATATTTTTACTTGTTACTAAATCTTATAATTTGATATATTTTACGATTCACGATTTAGAAATATACTTTCTAATTCATGATACTATGATTATGATATGCAGATGAAAGTTATCTAACAAATGGATACCTAGAGAAAGAAATAGACTGGATTCCAGGCATGAGAAACATCAAACTGAAGGATCTCCCTGGCTTTATAAGGACAACAGATCCAAATGATTTGATGTTGAACTTTGCTAATGGAGAGATGGAAAGAGCTCACAGAGCCTCTGCCATTTGTTTCAACACATTTGATGAGTTTGAAGGTGAGGCAGTGAGAGCTCTTTCCTCCATTTTCCTTTCTCCTCTTTACACCATAGGCCCTTTACCTTCATTTCTAAACCAAATTCCACAGAACAACCAATTGGCATCTTTGAGTACTAGTCTCTGGAAAGAAGATACTCAATGCCTCCATTGGCTAGAACCTAAGGAACCCAGATCTGTGGTTTATGTGAATTTTGGAAGCATCACAATTATGTCTCCAGAACAGCTATATGAGTTTGCTTGGGGTTTAGCGAACAGCAAGAAACCCTTTTTGTGGATCATAAGGCCTAACCTTGTGAATGGTGGCTCTGAGATTCTATCACCTGAGTTTCTGAGTGAGACTAAAGATAGAGGCCTCATAGCTAGTTGGTGTGAACAAGAGAAAGTGCTAAACCACCCTTCAATTGGAGGGTTTTTGACCCATTGTGGGTGGAACTCTATAACAGAGAGTGTGTGTGCAGGGGTTCCTATTGCTTGTTGGCCTTTTTTTGCAGATCAACATACTAATTGTCGGTATGCTTGCAGAGAGTGGGGAATTGGGGTTGAGATTGATAATAATGTAAAGAGAGAAGAGGTGGAAAAGCTTGTGAATGAGTTGATGGAAGGGGAGAAGGGGAAGGAGATGAGACACAGGGTCTTGGAGTGGAAGAAAATTATAGAGGAGGACACTTCACCTGGCGGTTCTTCCTACATCAACTTAGAGAAAGTGATTAAGAATGTGCTACTAAAAGGAAATTAGGTGAATCTTAATTCCAATTTGTTTTTATTTTAGATAACACGTCATATAGTTTTTTTGGAACATTTGTTACAAGGTACTCAGTCAAAATTTAATAGTTAGAATTTGATAACAAATATCTAAAAATACCGCCTAAGTTTTATCCTATGTTTTTGTTTCATCTTTTGTTGTAATGCATCGTTTTAGTTCATTAATCTACTGTAATGCAATTCTATTTGATTAAGGATTTGCTTTGACAATAAAGTAGATGATTCTCAATTCATTTATAAAGGGTTCATTTTTTTTCTTTCTTTTTTGAAGTGACATAACTTGAATAAGTTACTTTATTAGCAAAAGAACAAATTGCAAATCATAACTTAAACTTTCTAGTTAAAATAATTATTGATATGATATCATGCACAAATTATTATTTGTATTTCATTCATGCTTTAAACCTAAGTTAAATATATAAACAAAGTTAATCATGGTATGAATACCATATTTTGTTCGGACATGTTCCAAAAATAATAATAAAATTAAACTAACAAAAAATAGAAAACAAAAAAAAGGTGAAAAATGAAAAATAAAGATTTGAAGAACCAAGCAAAAAAAATTGGAAAACGAAAAAAAAGAGAAATCAAATTAGAAGATCATAAAAAAAAGAGAGAAAATCATTAAAAAATCATTTAAAAAAAAGAGAAAAGAGAGGAGAGAAAAAAGTAACATAATAATAATAATAATAATAATAATTTTTTCACTCATCACTAAAAAAAAAGAAGAAAATAGAAAACAGAATAAAAAAGAGCAAAAAAAAAAAAAAAAAAGACAAGGATATGAGCTCAAATTCTGAAGGCCAGATCCTAATTTGCCCTACCTGAAACCTACCCAAGTCCTTGGGCCGATACCCAAAACAATCAGAAGCCCAAACAATAAAGAATAAAAAAGGAAGAAAAGTAAAATGAAAAAAGAGAAAAAAGAAAAGAAATAAAAGAGAAAAATCAAATCCATTAAAAAAAATCAATTAATCATTAAACAACAACAACAACAAAAAGAGAAAGGCCCTTTAATAAATTCTCACACCCATATTCAAACCCATGTTGGTAGGAGCCAAATATAACTGAAAAATAGGGAACAAACAAAAGAGCCCATTAGGAAAAATACCAGAAGCCCAATCCCAACAAAAAATTAAAAAAAAACACAAAAAACAATAGAAAATAAAAAATACAAAACAAAAAAGAAACATAAAAAGAAAACCTAGCTGTGTTGGTCCCCTCTGGCTTTCTCTCTCTTGCAGCCTCACACTCACGCATGCCTACTCGATGCATAAGGCGATCCACTAGTGGTACGACTCTCAACAACAACAGGAAGGGAGAACACACACAGACTCACGGAAGTAGCACACACAGGGGGCATAGCACATTTTGTTACAAAAGGGAGAGGAGGCAAGGTTGTGAAAGGGGGATTTGAGAGGATTTGAGAAAAATGAATTGGGGGGCCAGCAAAATAGGATCCTTCAACATTTATTTCTTTGGCCCATTAATCTTATCACCCAATACCCAAAAAAATGTCAAAAAACAAAAATAAAAATAGAATTCAGAATCTCCATTCTTCCCAATTCTCAAAACCTAGATAACTGCAAGTCCACATAATGTAATTAGCCTAAACAAGTCATTCTAGTCCACATAGCCCAACACCTAAATAGCCTAATACAATCTCAAAAAAAATCAAAGCTAAATTAAAATTAAAAAAAGGAAAGAAGAAAAAGAAAAAAAAAGAAGCAAAAAAAAAGAAGAAGAAAAAATACAAAAAAAAAAGAATTATCTCTTTTTCTTTTAAATTTTAAAGCCCATTGAAGCCCAATATTTTTAAAACAAAATCAAATAAAAAAAAGAGAAAACAAAACAAAACAAACACAAAAACCTTTAGCCCAATCCTTTGAACCCTCCAGCCCAATATCAAATTGTAGACTGCCTTTGGGCTTTGATTGCTCAACCCAACCCCCAATGAAAAAAACCCTACCTGCATCTCTGGCTCAGGGTCTCTCTCTCTCTCTCTCTCGCCCGGCTCTAGCAGAAGGGAGACCCAAAAAAAGCATTAGACACACAGAAGCAACACGTGACAGGCAGAAAAAAGACACGCTCGAACAGCAAACACGCACTAACGCTGCAGAGTAGCTGGAGCAGAGAAGAGAGAGAGGCACAGAAGGGGACCACACTCACCCGCACAGAAGAGGGAGGCTTGGGAGATCTTTGGATAAAAAAGAGGTGAAGGTGGAAGCAAACGGGAGGCGAGATTGAAAGAGAAGGGGAAAGTCACAAGCCGAAAATCAGAAATGGAGGAGGCTGGAGAAGCTATGAGAGGCACGAGAGAGTGAGAATTCAAAGGGGGAGGAGAGAGTTGGTTTCGGATGGAAGAAGTAGAAAAAGAGAGAATCGAGAGTCAAGAGAAAAGGGGGAAGGAGACCGAGAGTGAAAAAGGGAGGCTTTTGAGGGGAACGAGGGGAGGGAAAGGAGATTCAGTGAGGAAGGGCCCGGAGAGATATACAAGAGAGGAGGACGAGAGGGAGAAGAGGATTGGTTGGGATTCTCAGGCTAAAATTGGAGTTTCTGGGGCGAGTTAAGAGATTGAAGGATTGATTATAGAAGAAAAATTGCTAGAAGGGGAGGTGATTCCACGTTCATTTGTCTGCATGGTTGAAAGGCTCTGGCTTAATGAATAAGGGATTCCGAAGGTTCTGCTTTCCAACGAAGGATGGTGATGAAGCTAGGTAATCTGAACACAAGCCACACGGTGATGTAAAGTGGTTACACGGAGGAAGGAAAATAGAGAGGGAGGATATCCAACAGGTAATCCTCTCCATCTCTCTGGCTCTGCTGATTCTCGTTTCGCTCAAGGATGGTTAAACGATCAGTTGGGTAATCCTGCATCCTGTCCTGTTTGAACATAGAATCTGATATTTAGTTGAAGTTTCATTGAATTTCCTACCTAGCATCTCCTTTTGATTTGGATATGTTAATTAAATTTCTTGACAAGTGCCTTGGTTTTGATTTTGGTTTTGTCTCTCATTATGTGGTTTGGATTTGAAACTTACCTCAATTGTTGGTTCTAATTGTTGGTTCTATTTCTTATTGTGTGGCCTAAGTCTGAAATTAATTGGCTAAATGTGTATACCTGAAAGAGTTTCTCAAAGACCTCCATATATTCCAGATGTTAATTTCTTTCTCGTTGGACTAATAATGTTCTGCAGTAGTAATTGACTCTTCGGGTTTCATGATCGTCTTTTGAAAGTGTACAGTGATTTCATAGCCTCTATTTTTACTGAAATTAAGCGAATAGAGCTTTTGAATTGACTGTAAGGAAGGAGGGTTTATGCTTTGTTCACCCATGTTATGGATCCTGCTCTGACATGTTATTTTCATTACATAAAATGCTTGATATCTCACTATGAGGGTGCTCATTGTATCACTGGACAAGTTTTTTTTCTCAACTGCATTTGGTTTTAGGGTCATGTGTCCCTCATCTCATGTTGTTTGTATGGTTGTATGTCAAAATCTTGTATGGCTTGAAATTTGAGGGGGGTAACGATAGAAAGGGTGTGCGAAATTAGGATTTAGTTAGATATTAATCTATACTTGTTTTCATCCACTTTGATTCGTATTAAAAGTGCTTGGGAGACATGTAAGAGCCTTGCTGAATTGAGTATTTATCGCAGGGCTGATTGGCTTCTTTCTGAGTGGAGTTATTTGGAATAACTGAGGTGATCTTAATTTTATATTCCAATGGAGTTGTTTGCAGAAATTAAAGGTTCATTCTGAAATTGATTTTCAAATGATGGTTGCATCATGTTTCTTTTAAAATGCAAACGCTTCTTTGTATACCTCCTAAATGCCATGTAGTGTATATGAAAGCATGATGCTGATTCTGTTAGTGCTTAAAATGGGAATCTGATGTTGGATAGACTTGAAAGCATGTTTTCTATTGTTTTAAATTGCATACCTAATTCAAACATGTTATGAGAGATCAGGTGCTAGACGAACTTGACAGGTCATGTTTATTTGATCTTACTGAGTTGTGTATTTATATATGTATATATGAGTATTTTACAATGCTTTGAATAATTTAAACCTCTTTGCCTTCTTTCCTTTTGCTGTTGGATGGTGGAAACTTACATGAATGGACTAAGAGGTTACTTGGGAATGTTGAAAAGGGAGATAAGAGAAACACAGGCCCGTGAATGGTGACGTAAAGAGAATGGGGAGCTATACAGAGACTAGGTGGCAAGACCAAATGCTCTACGGGTTTTTCTTCTTTTCTTTTAATTCATGCACTTTGAATAAAATGTAACATGTGTTTGGATTATGATATTTTATTGGGTGCACAAGGCATACACTATTACGAATTACTTGTGTTTGTAAATAGTTTATTTCAATTTCATTTCTTTTTTAGAGTTGCCACGTAGGACCTTATGTCCTCTCAGGTGCATATGGGTCAACCAAAGTATCATGTATGACAATAAAGTCTCCTTGATGCTCATTGGTTTTTATATTTGCAAGTTTTGGGTTCCAATCACCTTATAAAAGTAATTTTGTTTTCAAAAATTCAAGGAAAAAGGAAAATGTGATTTTTTAAAAAATTATTAAAATATGATTCCTACAAAATAAAAAAAAGGGGTTCAAAAAATCAAATGAAAGTCCTTAGAAAAAATATGTAGTTTTTTTTAGACAAAATAATGTATATTTTTAAAACCAAAAAATAAAAAATAAAAAATCTTTTTTGGCAATAAATTACTAATTTAAAAACAAATTTTTTCTTTTCTTTTTTTAAAGGTTCTTCTTGAAAAATAAAAGAATTAGTATTTAAAAAGAAAAAAAATTTAAAATTAATTATTTCTTTTGGAGTATGTCTTTTGAAAAAATGGATAAAAAGTAAAAATAATGAAAAAAACAAACAAACTAAAAAAATGAAAAAGAAGAAAAAAAACATGAAAAGCAAGTGAGAAATTAAGGGCCTGTTTGGTTTTCTGTTTTCAGAATAATTTTTTATTTTTAAGAACAAAAAAATAAAAAAATTTGTTTGATAATATGTTTTTAATGAAGTGTTTTGTAAAACAAAAAAAATAAAATTTTGTTTTCGGAAACAGAAAAATCGAAATATTTTTTTGGTGTTTCGTAATTTTTGTTCTGCAAAATAAAAATAAAAATAAAAAATAGCTACTTTTCAGAATAATGATTCAAACATGTTTTTTAATTTTTTTGTTCTCAAAATTTATTTTTAAAAACATCTGTTTTGAAAACATTAAAACAAAAACAGAATCAAATATGCCCTAAGTTTCTTAATGCTTGTGAACTTTTCTTTTGATAAAGGTGGGAATGGAAATTTTTTAATAAACAAAATGGAAGAAAAAAATATATGTAGTCAAAACCAAAAAAAAAATTCAAATAAAAGTCAAAATAGAAATTTTCAAAAAAAAAAAAAGAAGAAGAAGAGATAAAACCTTTTTTTTAATGTCATAAAAAAAATCATGAAAGTCATTAAAAAAATCATTGTAATAATAACCGGACCGGACCGGCCAGTTCAACCGGTTAGACCGGGAACCAGACTTTGGTCCGGTCCAGTCCGGTCCGGACAACCTATCAAACCGGGACTCTTAAGAATCAGTCAACTTTGGTCAAGAACCGGGTTTGACCAATCGGTTTGGGGCTTGAACCGCTGCAAACAAACCAGATTGAACTGGTTTTCCTGAATTATTTTCCATTCCTGCTACTTCCTGATTCGAACCCACATACGCATTACTTGCAAAACGTATGTGCGCCATCTGAACTGCAAAGCTATATCACTTCCTATGTGTGAATTTTTATACAAATGGATTACATGTGAATTGCTTCCAAAAGCTGCATTCTTGGTGGGATTCGAACCCTTATACTCATGGCTTGCAAAATAGCTAGGCGCCAGTTGAATTGCAGGGCATTGTCAAAAGGGGAAGCAAATTTTTATATAAAGAGATTAAAAGTTGGTTGCTTGCATATTTTCTAAAAATAGCCATGTGTGTTGAACCAATTATCTAAACCAAAAAATCTCAATATGTTAATCATAGTTAGTTTTTATAATATTTTAGTTTCAATACTTGTTTTAATATATTAATATTTGATAATTATATTTATTAATAGATAAATTATTCTATGCTCAAATTTTAAAATTAAAGAATCAATTGAATTTAAATATTATATTATATTTGATTTTTTTATATATAATTAATAGTAAAATATTTCTAATTTTATTAATATTTGTTTATATTTATTTATTATATTAAATTATATATATATATTATATATATTTAATTATTACCGATTCAACTGCGGTTCTACCAATGAACCGTGAACCAGTACCTTTACCAGTTTAATGACCGGTCCGATTTTAAAAATATTGAAAAAACAAAAAAACAAAAGGAAAAAAATATCTAAAAATTCTTTTAGCTAAGCAAAAATGTCATTTCAAGAATCAAAATCAAAATTCCAAAAATAAAAAAAAAGACAGAGAAAAAGAAGATAAGATAGTAAAATTAATTTTGCTTTTTGCAAATTAAAACATATCAATCAATTTTAAAATCGTTTTATTTGCGAAAGGTAAAGTTATTTTTATTAACTTTTCATTAAGGAAAAAAAACCAAAAAAAAAAAGAAAGAAAAACAAAGAGTCAAACAAAAACAAAACACTAGTTAAAAGACAGTTTTCAATTGTTCGAACTACGTAAATTTTGATCCTTGTTGTAGTGTACGTAGGCCCTAGGCTCTCATCCTAGGTCAATTTTGCCTTTGTAAATAAACATTTTCTTTTAGTTTTATTTCCTTAATTTCTTTTCAACTTATTTTACTTTTAATTTTATTCTTTTCCTTCTTATTTTACTTTTTGAATTTCTTTTTGTTTTATTTTACTCTTAATTTTTCTTACTTTTAATTTTATTTCTTTAAGTTCTTTTCTTCTTAGTTCATATGTGATTTGTTAGGGGAATTAAAATAGAATAAAGGTCATATTAATTTTGCACAACTAACTTAGGATAATCGTTCTAGGAACGAGTGTTGTGGGGTGCCTAACACCTTCCTTACTTACAATCAACTCCCAAACTCATATCTGGTTCGCAAATCGTTTATGTTTTTCTTAAAAAGGTTTTTCTAAAGTTTTTCCTTTTAAAAATTAAAATTTTGGTGGCGATTCTACTACTTTTACTATTTGATTCATTTTTCATTTTCTTTGAAAATAATTTTTTTTTCTTTTTTTGGCACCATGCGGTTGTATTTTTAGGTGTGACACATAGAATACATTAAGCTTTTGAATTAAAATATATATCTTTCTCACAAAATAGCATATCGACACAACATTATGATGGCACTGCATGGATAGTGGTATTGATGCTTTTTGATAAGTTTGTGGGGTTTGAGCTTGTTGATGCCTTCTAAAAGGTTTGTGTGTAAGTGTATGTGGAGTTTAGATTCTTTATTTCTAGGAACTCATGTCCTCACCATGTACTTCTTCTAGTTTCTAGTCTTTTCACTCTCAACTTGCTTATCTTATCTCTTTCACACAGCAGACGTCTGTTTTAACCTAGCTCAAATGATTCAATATTTAAAACTCGGTATAGAAAAAAAGAAAAGAAAAAAGAAACAAATTTATTTTACAAACTTTGGTCTAGGAGAAGGTTGATGAAGGGTTTTATTAAAATTTCTAGCACCCCATTACACGATTATCTTCTTGCTTTGAAGTGTGTATAGTTCTTTGTGCTAATAGCATGTGAAACTCTAAACCATTTTATTTCAAAATTTTAATTTAGTCTAGAAAAAGGTGTTTGGAGCAGGTCAAGGGGGCTAGCTTGTGCATAAACTCATGTTTAAATCATGGTGCTTGATATTTAATTTATGGAAAATTAAAGAAATATAATTAACTTGTGACAAACAACTATAGTTTTTTTACTTAATCATAAGCACTTAATCTTAACCAATGTAGGAGGTTATAGGTTTTAGCCTCAAAAGAATAGTTAGGGGAGATTGTTGACAAATCAATGGTTGGTTGCATCCATCAACTCTTTTATTTTCAAATTGTTGCATTTGACAATTAAAATTATAGCTTTTAATGTAGTAATCCCAACTTTTGTGACAAGATATGTAAAAGATTTTACTGATGAAAAGTTACATGAATGCTTTTATAAAGATGTCTAATGATTTTGGTTGATAATTATTAAATATCTTGTCCATTGGCAAGTAGAGGTTTATGTTTCACGAATATGGGGCTTATTTAATGTAAGAAAGATTACATGAAATGTATTATTCATTCTGTGAGAGGTGGGCTCCAGAATCAACAATAAATGATTGATTCTTTGAATCATTCAAAGTAAGGACAACAATAGCTGATCGAATCAATACCAGAACAAAGTAGCTTAAAGTGTCCAATGTGCAACCAAGAGAAGGAAACAATATATAGGCATTTGTTCTTTCTTTGTCTCTTTATTAGAGCAATGTGGTTTGATTCCCTTTATCATTATGATATTTTAAATTGATTAATGACAGGTTTGGTTTAGACAAGTGGCATCAAATTTTTTGGGTTTCTAAGAGTGAATACCATTGTTATAGTTCTTGTTGTATACACTACTTTATTTTAAAGAAACATAGCAGTATTTGAAGGACCCAAACCATGTGGTTGATTAATACTTAGGAAAAGAAAGTAAAAGAAGGATATAATTGGTAAGTAGCCGATTGAATTCATTGTCTTGATGATCACAAACATGATATGCAAATTTAGAACTAGGTGATGGTGTATTTTACTTTCACATGGCTAAATGAAATGAAGTGAGGTAAAAGATTGACAAATTGGAAACCAAGCATTGTTAATGGGGGCTTAAAGAGAGTTGGTGTAGGTATGTATATGTTTGCTTGTTGAAAATTTTGATTGTTGAAGAGAACATTATATGGAAATTGATTAATCTTTGGTTATGCAATTAGATGTATCTTTGTTGAGATTCTAAGCCTTGCCATTGTGTGTTTGGATTGCTTGAATTTCCAACCTATCAAGTAGCTATCTATCTTTCCTCATATATTTACTGTGCACTAGATTAGCTTGATGATTATGAGATAGCTTGGGTGAGATAAATGTTGCTCTCCTATGATAATTGAATTGAGCTTAGGCGAGACTAAGATTGCTCCCCATGATAATTGAGAATGAGCTTGGGTTAGAAAAGGGTTCTCCTTATGGTATTTTTTATTTAAGCTTGGGATTGAGATAGATGGTGCTTTTTCTTTAGTTATTGGCTAATATTTTTACATGATTGTATGTATGATATCATAAAAATTTTAACTTTGCTTAGTATGATGTTGTTTCACATGTTATCTAGTAATTGATCATGTTTATGATGTTTAAATATGTTTGGAAAGATTATTTAGCTTTTGGGATATCTATTTCACCCCTTCGAGGGATGCCACTTTAATTTTTTTCAAGAGGAGCCTCAAGAACTAGCTAGAAGCCTCAAACATAAAGTTGAGGATTATAACTATGTATGTGGGTGATAGTTGGTTTACCCCTTTTAACCCTTGTATATATTTCTTTTATGTGGGTTGTACATGTGACTTTTGATACTCATGTAAAAAAAAGAAAGAGCAAAACTCGACGCTACTATTTTTATAATATGATACAATCTACCAAAAAAATGGAAACTCAAAAACATTATCATAGAATTTTTACTGTAACATTATCATAGAATTTTAAAAAATATAACATTTGGTCATAATATTTTTGGTATGATAGGATTTGACAGATAATATTTGTTTATTGTAACATTTAGCTTAAAAGTTTGGTCTTTATCTTTGTCCATAAAAAAAGCAACACAAAATTCAACTAATCAAACCATTTCAATCATTGTAAATTTTTGAACATTCAAACCCAAAACCAAATTCATTCCAAATTCTAAATTTCCTCGCAAGACAAAAAAGGGAAAACAATAACTTAAGTAGTCTATCATGAATTTTGAGTCATATATAATAAAAAAGATACGTAGATGTAACGGTGCAAAGAATGTTGCTTTCAAATGCAATATTTTTCTAATCTTAGTAGCTATATTTTTCTTTGAAAAGCCACTGAATTTCAAAAAAGTTTTTGAACTCAGCGATCATGTCACTATTGCATATTTTGATATTGTATATTTTACATATGTGAATGGATAAAATAGTTTTATTAAAAAAAATTTTTGAACTTCAAAACTTTTTTTTGATATCCAACGAGTTTCAAAAATAAAAAATGAAAATTTGAATCTAAGTGACTTTGCAATTGAGATTAAAAAAATATTACATTTGGAGCTAATACTTTTTATACAATAGCATTTGAATTTTTTTTATTCATTGCATAGGGATATTTAAGGCAATGTATCTTGGTTTTGTGAGCTTCATTATGAAAGAGATAAAAATGATTGATATTGAATTCTGAGTTAACTTCTCACATTATTATGAACCGTTTTTATCGATGCAGATCAATAAATATGCCTATGTACCACTCATCTCTCACATACTATTCACTTGCGTGCATTGTTGGAGTTTGTAACAAAATTGTCAACACTAGACCACAAGATTTATCGCTCTTCCTATGTTTTCTTCTTTCTCTTATTTTAATATCACACAGAGTTAGAACTTACAAGTAAAGGGAAAATCTACCAACTTTAGAAAAAAAAAGCATTATTGCCAAATAATACCTCTTAGTACATGATATAAGCATGAACTATATATAACTATCATTTTGCTCTATAGGAGTATTCAAATTATTTTCTTATAAAAATGTAATTAATGTAAAGAAATGCATAATTATAATAAAAACATATTTTTCTATATATGAGTATGCTTATAAACATATGTAATTATCATTTTGCTCTATGGGAGTATTCAAATTATTTTCTTGTAAGAACATAATTAATGTAAAGAAATGCATAATTATAATAAAAACATATTTTGCTCTTTAGGAGTATTCTTATACTTATTTCAACTTTTAATAAAAGTTTTTTGATCCAAAAATAAATATGGAGATTGCTAACCTATACACACTAAAGGGGTTAGCAATCTCTTATGTGTGTGTGTATATATATAGATGCAGATGCATATTGCAGATGATAGAAAGAAAAATTAGAGATGGGTTCCTATCTTGAGAGGAAGAAGCATCATGTTGTGCTGACCCCATTTCTAGTTCAAGGCCATATCAACCCAATGTTCAAACTAGCAAAACTCCTTCATCTTAGAGGCTTTCTCATAACCTTTGTCAACATTGAGTTCAACCATAAATGCTTACTCAAATCAAGGGGTCTTAAAGCCCTTAATGGCTTTCCAAATTTTCAATTTGAAACCATCCCAGATGGTCTTCCTCCTCCTAAGGATGCTAAT